>WEKY01012222.1:0-40418 GCA_013390045.1 Picathartes gymnocephalus
TAGCCAATTCAGGCATCACCATAACCCATATATATTAAAACCCACCACTATAATGCCATGCTTCTTCAGCAAAAATATTTAGGAAACCAGACTCCAGGCTGAGCAAAGTGTCTGCCTTGTCCTGTTGATCTAGGAAAAGAGCTAGGCATTTAACCACTACTCTAATCCATCAACTGAGTAGAATGTCTGAACTGGATGAATTTGAATGCCCCCCACAGATTTTTCACAGGCAGTTCTTTCTCTCTGGCACCTTCATGTGAATTATGTGGAGTAACAGAAAGCTAAATTTTCATGAAGCAGGTAGCTAAGAAAGATGGCCTGATATTTTTAATTTCCGATATGCAGATGATCCAGAGGGAAGATGATGGAATAATACAAATGCAGATTAAAAGTAACATTTTATGTAATTGAACATAGGAGCAGTTTAATAATGACAAGATTGTCATCTCTGATTAAGTATCTATCTAGGTATGACATACACTAAGGTAACGAGAAGCCATGATCTTAGTGCGGAGAGAATGAGAAATTTTTGTCTCATATTGATTGCTTCTGAAGTACTATTCCTCTAACATTTTCCTTCATTTATCACACTCTGAGGTGGTTGTATCTGCAGGACTTGCAATTTGTGGTCCCCTAAATGGCCTGTTGATTAACTCTGCATGTACTCTGGGCAAAAAATTAATGACATTCGTTTAGTACACCAGTGCCCATTGTAACTGGAAGTGAGCTCTAAAAGCCAGGAGATTAATCTAGAGTAACTAATGGGGTGGTTATTATAGATTGCAATGTAGCAGAAGGTTTTTTTTTTTTTTTTAGTTACAATGAAAGTTGTTTGGAATCTCTGCTCCTTTCTAGAAGCAAGTACTTGCAATCTAAATCAAATTTACAGTCTCTTGAATTAATTTTTACTGTTTGTAGAATGAAAACTAGAGAGTTAGTATAGTATTCAGTGCAAATTACTCTTGTGAGATTTTGAAAGCTTCATGGCAAAGCCTGATTTTACTCATTGGAACATAGTTAGTTTGTTTGTTGACAAGGAACAAAAATAATGTAAAGTTATGTTTCCACTGCTTCCAGTATGGTACGTTATTGCTACATTAATAGAAATTATGCTGAGATTTCACATCATATTGTACAAGCAGAATAAGCTGACACAGTGCAAAAATGAAAATTAATCTCTCCTACTGCCTACAGAAGGTCATCACAAAATAATAGTGGGGTAAAGAGCTTTCAGTCTATGGATGCTAACAGATTGACCAGAGAGGTTCTCAGCTGCATATTGCAAGCAGCTTCTCGTGAGAAACTCAGTGCTGCCCAGAAAACTCTCACACATTGGATCAAAACCAATGCTCTGTACCCATGAGAAGCTCACCATCAACAAGGAGCAAGAATTATAAACACCAGATAAAGAAGTGCACCTGCATTTGAGAAGTTGTGTATTCACTTAGGATTGTTTGTGAATGAGTGTTGGTAGCAAATAGCCAATAAGTGTTGGGGCTGTTAATTTAATAGCCAACGAAATATAGCGTGAGTGTGATCTACTCTATAAAATAAGCCTTGTAAAAATAAACGCGTTTTTGCCTTTCACTTTGTCCACTGGACTTCATATAGTTTGTCCATCTCAACAATGACACTCAGTCCACAAAAAAGATTAAATAAAATTGCTTTAAGAGGACAGAAGTAGTAAAATACAGTAAGGGTAGAACTGATATCAGTAGTTCTGTCTGGAAACACTCTACGTATACAGACAGAGCCCTGCACCTAAACTTACTCCCTAACAGTGAAAAACTGAAGACTTCCTTGTAAAAAATTGATTTTCTGTGGGATATTCATCTTAGATTAAGGACACATCCTATTGAGAAAACTTTCTTCATATTAAAAACGTTAATAGTTTCCTCTGCTATTTGTGTGGACTATTAATAAAAGAAAAAGAGTCAACAACAACAACAACAAATCTAGCAAAAGCTGTGACACCAAACTTGTGATAGCTACCTCATGAAATGTCAGATGAAGGTTCCCAATACTATCCCTACTGGGTGACAGAGTGATATTTTCAAAAACTCTTCATTTCAAAGAGGCACCAGATCAGATTTTCAGAAATATTTCATGAAAAGCTGATGAGAAGCATACATCATTCCATTAAGTAATCAAAAAGGAACTGATGGGAATCTTGATCCAATAGAAGAGACTTTTAAAAAGGAATTGATAGCTTGGACTGTAGTTTTACCATTTCTTCTCAGAGTGTTTCACAGTATTCTTATACCTGTGCACTCCAGTCTTCAGTCTAGATGGTGTCTTTGATCTCATCTCAGTTTACTGTGAAAAGTTTCAACCTTGATTGCGTCTCTTAGTTATAAAAGTTATCGCCAACTTGGCTGATTGGAGCCTTAATAGGCACATGGAACGTAGTGGCTTTGGTGACTGATGTTGATTAAAGAGAGCACTTGAATCTCTGGGTGCCAGAGGTGCAGTGGTTGTCTGAAGGACAGGCAGGAGAGCCAAAACCACTGATCTTAAGTGATAGCAGCTTCTAGAACCCTGCCAGTGCCACAGCTGCTTGGTATTTTAGGTGGATAATTTTGCTGCTCTTATGTGACTTTTCATTATTCTTGAAAAATATCATGGAGATTTGCTCCTTGTGTGACTATCAAAGTTTGGGGATAATAGGAACTGGACTTGGCTGCATCCCCAGGCTTACTGTGCTTGGAAAAGAACATGATTATGTATGAAAGGAGAAACACATAATCCAAGCAGAAATGCCAAAAAGGAGCACAAGAAATGCTCCCATTAACTCTGTGTATTCCTGCTTTGTTGTAAATGATGTCCTGATCAGTTTGATTGTAATAGACTAAGGTAGAATTTTATGGTGAAATTAATAAATGTTAAAACTTATCTATTATTTTCAGCTATCTTAAAAACTCTAAAGATTAAAAAAAAAAAAAAATCTCTGTTGTAGCTTTGTACTTGGGAAAATTGTGATCTATTGTAACGTAAAGGGTCTGGGGGTCCACAAGAGACAGAGAGCTGACCTCGTGGTAGGGTGAACAGCAACTGCCAACTTTAATTTTCCTGGGCTTCCTTTTATCCAGGAACATTTCAAAAAACTTCCAGGTCGCTCTCTGATTGGCTTAAGGTCCATACCTGGGCAGCCCTGTATCAGTGACATGGGGTGAATCCATTGGTGGAGGTGTGTGACAGACAGTTTGCCTGATACAGGGCAAAAGCATACTGTAACAATTTATAAAGTTAATAATACCTTCCCAGAACATAAATAATATTCATATCAAAGAACGTAACAGTCTGGGGACTTCTGCCCTGAAGTCTGTTTTGGAGTTCAAGCCTTCCTTTTCCAGCTAAACTGTTAAAAATGAAACCGTCCATGAAAATATTTTCTTCATTGTTCCTTTGTTTTTACATTTTTCCCATCTGGTAGAGGCTTTAATTAGGACTTTTTTTTGCCTGAATTTTGGTGAGAATTCTGTAATTGAATATATTCTTAGAAGATTTAAAATTTTTCTTATTGCTATTTCCTTGCATGATAACCTGATGCACACAAGACCTTTTCAACATTTCATTCTGCTACAAACCTAATTGCAAAGCAATAAATTTCTATTCCTGTCTTTAGCAATTCTATCAGTTCAAGGTAACATGAAGCTCAGCAATTGCATCACTAGGCACTCTTTTCTGGACAGGGCATAGAATTGAGCATTAAGCACTGAGGGCCATCTAGTGCACACATTGCAGTGCATGGACAAAAGCAGCCTGAGAAAGTAAGGAATATTCTGATTACAGTTTCCAGAAAAACAAAAACAAAAACAAAAACCAAAAAACTGACCCCACAGTGGAACCCTGGGAGAGGCGCCATCTAGAGAATATTATTGCCCACTGATTTATTCCTGCCCGGGGAGAGCGACAGCCGCGTCCCTGTGTTCTCCCCACACGGGTCTGTTCGGAGTTCTGTTTCCCCACTGGTGTTCGGCTCCTTGGCCGCCACTTCCCCTGTTCCCTCGCACCTTCCAGTCCCTTCTCTGCCCCCGTACCCCAGTTGGTTCGTGCCCCTGTCTGTACCCCGGGCACACCCTTCTTCCCGCCTGCCCTTTGCACGCGTTGGCTCAAGCCCCCAAACCCCTCCTCTTTGATACGTGCCTCAGGAACTCTGTGCAAGCCCTGAGACCGCGGTTCTGGTGGATGGAACCCCTCAGAGAGCAGGCTAAATAAAGCTCCTCTGGGATATCCCCACGAAGACTCCTCCTGCCCCCGTCTCTTGTGTCACACCCCGCTGCGTGTGCGCCGAGCCCGTGCCCGCTCCCCGCCGGTCGGAGCGGCTGCGGCACTCGGACAGCTTGCGGGAAGGGCATAGTGAGAGCCAGCCCGAGCTCACGCTGGGACAGAAGAGGTTACTATGTCTGAAATATGAATCTTTAAATTAGAGTGTGTCATTTAAACAAAAATAATTAAGAACCTTATTCAGACTAGAGGAAGACATGTATGGACACAAAACTATTGGAAAGTCATGTATATTATTGTGTTTGTAGACTGAGCTCTTTAAACACACCAGGAATTCCTTGTATCCTTTATTCCCCATGTGATTTCCCAGTGTACCTTCTCATCCCACTTTGTGTCTTAAAACAGTCTAAGCCATTTACAGCTTGTAATTTGCTAAATTATTCCTGTTCTTTCCTTCTGGGAAAAAAAGTGAATCCTAACTGAGATGTTTGGCAGGGTTAAAAGGTATGATATTACTCCAGCACTTTGATCTATAGGCAGTTATAATCCCATTAGGTGACAAATCGACTTACGAATTCTCATAGCTTTGTTGGTCCAACATTTCGTTCTCCAGTTTTCCAGTTTTCACCAAGATCAGTAAGAACCTTCCCACTGACATCTGGCCCTATTTTCTGTAACTATCATTGCACTATGTATGGCTTGCTAAACAGAGCGTTTTGAGAAAAATGTCACTAGTGTGAATTAAATCCTTGCTTCACTTTGGGGGGTACAGCCTGAAGAATTCAAACATATAAAGTGTTTAACACGTAATCAAAACTTCTAAGGTGATAAACATCTATGTACATTGATAGCTGGTATGGTTTGAAATGGCAAAGATGGAACTTTACAGACTAGTCCTATAATATAATATCTCATAGGTGTTTTTTCCAATGTGAGCTGGATGCTTATAGTATCTTCATTTGCCTAAATTAGTCTTGGTTTTGTTTACTAGACTCAGTATACTTGATTTCACGTTACAGTTCTAAAAATCTTATCTGTGGAGCTGGTTAATGACCAGTTGGAGACACCAGTAGATGCATTTCCATACTTAGTATCACTTCATGTAACTTTTAGTTCAATTTTCTTCAGAAGCTTGCAGAGGTCTGTATTTCTAGATGTCTCAAAAGCCTGGACTGGAATGAATGTTATGAGAAATTCCCTAACATGTTTTTAATGAAAAAATCTTTCAAGTGTATTGTGTTAAAAGAAGAAAGTCATAGCTCAAAAGAAAACTTACATAAAGTCACAGAGAAGGTCTCCAAGTCTATTAACAAAACATGAAACTTGTTCTTTGGAAGAAAAATAGCAGTTTGAAAGGATAGATGGCTCATGAAGTGCTTGGTAAGTGCTATATACTGCATGCAGCTGTATGGGTACAAAGGCAGAGAGACAGAAATAGGAGACAACTTGCTGCTATCAGTAGAGAAACTGAAAGTGTTGCTGTTTGCATACCTGTAGTGAAAAGGATAGAAAGGAGTATCCTGAAGTGCATCAAGCCCAGCATCATCGGTCAGGGGAGGGGATTATCCCTCTTGGCACTGGTGTGACTTGGTTTGTTCAGCCTGGAGAAGAGGAGGCTGAGGGGAGATCTCATCAGTTTACAACTTCCTTGCGAGGAGAACCAGAGGGACAGGCACTGATCTCTTCTCTCTGGTGACCAGTGACAGGACCCAAGGGAATGGACTGAAGTTGTGTCAGGGCAGGTTTAAGTTGGATATTAGGAAAAGGTTCTTCATCCAAAGGTTGTTTGGGCACTGAAACAGGGTCCCCAGGACAGTGGTCACAGCAGCAAGCCTGACAGAGCTCAGGAAGTGTTTGGGCAACATTCTCAGGCACTGGGTGTGATTGTTGCGGCTGTCCTGTGCAGGGCCAGGAGTTGGACTTTGTTGGTTCTAGTAGGTCCCGTCCAGCTCAGGATACTCTATGATTTTATGAACTTTTGCATCCAAGTTTGTTGACTCTGGGCTGCAGTACCAATCACCATACAACAAAGGTAAACCAGAGGAGAAAACACAAACAACCACATACACCCCCACAAACCTGCTTGAAATTCTAAATATACTTAACCTAGTTACAGAGTAAAAGACAACATATTAGACATAAGTGCTGAGCTGCAGTAGCAAAATGTGATGAATGGCAAATAAAAGAGGCAAACTTTGTCTACCAGAAGAGGAGGACCTGCTCAGATGCACAACAGCCATGCCTGGGTGCAAGATCCTTACCTAGAGAAGAGGGGCGGGAGGAATCCTGCTCTCTCTGGCTTCTGCCACTGTCTTTCAGGGGCTGTGATTGTCCTTTATACCTTACTATTATTGCCTTTGTGCTTTCATGCTTCATGGGACGTTTTATGTGTAATTAGTACACGATCCATGTCATTTCTCCTGTGTCCAAGTCAGGTTCTGCCCAGCTCTTGGGACTGCATTGCTTTAGTGAGCAATATACAGGAGTTGAGATTTCTGCCATTCCCCAAGAACAAGTGGAGTTACCCTATACTTGTACCGTCAGTTCCTCTGCTATTAACCTAGACCTGGGATCATGGTATAGATGAGGTGAAGGACTGAAAGCTGATAAACATCTATTGTTTTACACCAACAGACATGTTTGTGTCCATTGAAAGTAGCTTTTTTTGGCCCTTGAGATGGAAAATAATTCCAAATTTAGAGATTTTCATCCTTGAAAGAGATACAAGAACGAATTAAGAAACAAAATGTTATAAATCAAAAATACACTTTAGATTAATATTATACACTAGACATTTTAATAACAGGCAAATTTTTGCCATTTGTGTATTTGAGGGACAACTTACTAGAAGTGGTGTTCTGCTAGAAACAGGCTTAGCAGCCAAATCAAATCAGCATGTAATGAATTTGGAGTGGAAAAGATTTACCGTAGAGACATCTAAATACCAGGTGTGAATGACTCATGAACTCATCTAATCTCAGGAACTGAATCACGACTCAGTAAATACCATGTGCCTTCTTCACACAAACAAAACAGTAAGAATCCTTCAGCTTATGAGCCAAAGCAGAACAACTTATAAACTCCTTTGATGAAACCTTAATTTCCATAGAGAGATGAAGTATTAAGATAGCATTGCTGACATTTATTACCAAGCAAAAGTGTTTTTTCAATGTGAAATGTCTTATCAGAGTACTCAGTAGAGCTGGAAAAAAGTAGGCAAACTTTTGAGTGTCAAAGCCCTCCTTCAGGTTCAAGATAGGCTTGGTACACTTTAAAGCTAAGCAGAAATTGAAAACTATTGTTCAGGCAGTCAAGTATTGGTAAGGTCATCTCTTGAGAGAAAAGGTGTTTGATTTTTGTGAAACAGATTGTATATTCTAAGAGGAAAAGGGCCAGGGAGCAGGGAAGGAGAGATAAAGAAATAAATATCATAAGGTCGTTATCTTCTGGATAATTTCTGTTGTAACAATTAAGTTGAGGAGAAGAAAATAAAGGCATGTCCTAAAAGCAATACTAGTACCAAGTTTGCTTTTTGAGTATCCAGCAGAATTATGAATCTCAGCTCCCAACATCACTGAAAAAAATATGTTTTTTCTGTTTCCTCTTAAGATAAAGTCTTAGAGATCAGAAATAAAGTAATTTAACGTTTTTAGAAATATTTATCTTTGTTATATAGCTTCTAATAGATGTTTTGGAGTGTTCAACCAACCAAAAAGGAACTCTGATGTTGTAGACAACCCCCAGTACACACAAAATTGCATAGACTCACCTCACACTGGTAGATACTGAGAGAACAGAAATGCTGTATCATGGAAGGAGAAGTCCTATTCAAACTTTTGCCACCAGATTTGAACAATTGAAATAATACATGGAGAATGGAGAGCAACATAGTTTTGTCTCTGTCAGTCTGCAAGGTTTGGAAAGGAGTTGGACCTTCACCACTGCAGCTGTGGGGAGGTGAGAGATCTGCAATGCCTGGAACAAACAAGATGAATCCAGACTCTTACTCACACTTGAATCAAGCTTCAGAGGTGTCATCCCATGATTCATTCAGATGCAGACAGCATTAAATTCAAAATCTTGTTTAGTGGCAAGAAGAGGCACATATTAGATTTATATAAAGCCAGGAAATTTTTGCATGTGTAAACAAAATCTTAAGAGTTTAATTATTATTATAATAGAATCATAGAATGATAGAATGGTTTGAGTTGGAAGGGGCCTTAAATATCACCAGGTTCCAACCCCCCTGCCATAGACAGGGACATCTTCCACTAGAGCACAATGCTCAAAGCTCAGTCCTACCTGGTCTTGAACACTTCCAGGGACAGGGCATCCTCAGATTCCCTGGACAACATGTTCAGTGCCTCGCAACTCTCTGAGTAAAGAATTTTCCCCCCATATCTAATCTAAATCACTACCCTTTTAGTTAAAAGTTGTTCCTTCTTGTCCTATCACTAGCTGCCCTTGTAAAAAGTCACTCTCCCTTTTTTTAAAGTCCACTTTCACTAGAGGAGCCTTCTCTTCTCCAGACTGAACAATGCCAACTCTCTCAGCCTGTCTTCATAGGAAGTGCTCCAGCCCTCTGATCATCTTCGTGGCTTCTTTGTCCACATCTTCCTTGTGCTGAGGACCCCAGAGCTGAATGCTGCAGTCCAGGTGGCTTCTCAAGAGGGCAGAGTAGAGGAGCAGAATCACCTTGCTTGTCCTTCTGGCCACACTACTTGTGATGCGACCCAGGATAAGGTTGTCCTTCTGGACTGCAAGTGCACATTCTTGGATCACATTCAGCTTTTTATGCTAGAGAACTCCTAAGTTCTTCTCCACAGGGCTCCTCTCTGGGAGTTCTTCTCCCAGTCTGTACTCATGCCTGAGATTGCCCCAACCCAGGTGCAGCACCTTGCACTTGGACTTGTTGAACTTGATCAGGTGCTCATGGATCAACTTCTCCAGTTTCTCCAGGTACTCTTGGATGGCATACCTTGCTTCTTTTGTGCCAGCTGCACCTCTGAGCTTCATGTCTTCTGCAAACGTGTTGAAAAGTCACGTGACATGACTGTGTCATCGATAAAGATATTACAGAGCACTGGTCCCAAGCCAGAGCCCCCAGGGACACCACTCATCACTGGCTTCCACCTAGATATGGAGAGATTGACCAAAATTCTCTGGCTGCATCTATCCAGCCAATTCCTTATCCACTGAACAGTCCACCCTACAAATCCATGTGTCTCCAGTTTGGAGATAAGGATGTGTCTGGCACCACGTCAAAGGCTTTACAGAAGTCTAAATAAATGACATTTGTTGGTCATTCCTTCTTAACTGTGGCAGCAACTCTTTCATAGTCTAATTGATAAAGACATAGATCTAATTGTAAAGACATAGAGGAATACAGTTAGAACACAGAACAAAGTCTCAGCAGTAGTAATAAAACACTTAAAATTGCTATAGTGCACTTCATTTCTATCCCTTTCCAGGTGGGATGCTCATCCTTACCCTGCTCCTGAGTCTGGCACCTTCCTTTAGGGAGTGGTAGGTAGTGAGTTGCCAGCAACTGGAGTCCTTAGTCATGGCAATGGTTTCTTCCTCCTGCCTGGATCTATATAAGACATATCGGGAGCCTTGTGGCAGACTTTGAGTTGGAGCAGACCATGGTGTGGCACTGCCACCTACTTGGCCTTGCCTTTATCTGACAGTACAGCAAGGGATTTCTCCTGAGAACATCTGTTAGGAACAGAGTTCTTTTCTCAGAAGGAAATTATATAACAACTCAGATGATCACAAGGGAAAGCATCTCTCCATGGATGGGATTTGCTTCACTTTTTGCAGCACTCTCTGGGAAAATCCATGCAGGCTCCATCTGAAGCTGTAAAAACACAGGCTGCCCAGCATCTGAAATTCAAAAGGATTTGCTCCCTGTCTATAGTCCTCTCCTTATTCTGCGTTATGAAAGCAGTCAGCTTATTAAACCATTTGTTTTCAGGTCTTATTGAGGCTGTCACATCCCCCACCAGGTGCAGAACATGGAGCCATTTCTAAATGTTTACTAACATCCATTTGTACCTTTCTGTCTTCATTGCTCTGCATCTCCACACTACACATGAGTTGACTACATGCTGTGGCCTTTGTGTGTGTTAAACACAAAATACTAATTTATCTCTTCTCCTTGTTACCCTTAAGACCACCTCTGTGCAGCTCCAAACTCACCACTGGTAACTTAAAGCAAAGCTGTAGGTCAAGGCCAGCCTGGCAAACAAGCCAGCGAAGCCTCAATCCTATCACCTTGTAAACTCAGTAAAAAGTGTTAATAAGCTTTAATACTTTAAGTATTTCTAGCAATTTTTTCTTAAAAATATAAACAATTACTTTTTTATTTACAGAAATTTTGTAGAACAGTAGGCTTGTAATGCATAAATATGGTTCTTGTCAGTTGTGAGAATATAGTCATAATTATCACTTGTAGGTGACTGGAAGATTTTTAAATCTGAAAGAAGTCTGGATAGATATCTTCAAGACATTTGGAATTTGTTACCTTATGTCTGTCAGTACATTAGATTTCTGACTTGGGTCATTGGCTAAAAATTCTGAAAGAAGAAACCGTGGTAGATGTAGAAAATGGCATAAAATGAAAAATAAATTTAGTAACAATGGATAAATAACTTTAGGCTGATGCCACTAGAAGTTTATGGGCTACAGCAGACAGTACATCCTACAAATGGAGTACATGACAGAAGGAAATATAAACCCTGGAATATGCTGAGTAAGATTTCATTTGAGTCAGCCATTAGAGTTTTTCTAGGGAAAGGAGGTTCTTGGTTAGTCTTTGAGTTTAGAGGTAGTAGATATAGATCATGCTATATCCAGTTTGGTGGTTTATCTTTATCATCAAACATATGCTAGACAACCTGGGATTTTTCTTAAAAGGGTTCCTCTGGCATCTGCTGAAAAGGCAACCAGAGTCTGTAAATAACCTGACCTCAGGTGGGATTTGGGTGACGCACATGGAGGCTTAGGAATGCATCCTTGCAGTGCTCCAGCTCCTGAGGCTGTTCCCAGGCCTGAGCTTAAACAGGTTTGTTTAATCAAGAGCTGTTCAGCAAATCATTTTGATCTATCAAGATCCTTTCATGATCAAAATAATTTATCCTAGAAAACTCTCAGTTCTGAACAACAAATCAAAAATTAAAATCGAAAAAGTTCAGATGTTGGTTGTGTGGCAAATATTTACAATTCTGCTGTTATGGGACTAACATAACTGATGTCAGCTAAACATGTCTCGTTTTTTTGTTAAGTTCTGTAAAATAAAGGCAAGCATGTTTTTGTTGTTGTTATTGTTTGGTTGGGTTTATTTTTTTTATTTTTTTGAAGGTTGAAATATTCTGAAATGAACAATAAAATGAAAGGCACAAGGAAAAATACTGAGCATGTTCAATTCATGTGGGTCAATCTGATTTGGTGCAAAATGCTGGCTTGAAGCATAGCTAGATTCACAGAAGAGGAAGTTCTGTAATGATCCTAAGACTCCTAAATCAGTTTTATTTTCTCTTGGTGTTTTCAAATTAATCCTGCAATCAAACATGCTTCTTTGTATATCAATGCAAAACACCTCTCTGTTCTTTCACTAGCAGTTCATAACAGCTATCAGTATTTAGATTATTTCTCTATCTGTAGTTTCAATACATTAAGTAAGTTAAAAAATTTTGAGACCTCCACATTTACTGAAGTAAACTAAGATAAAGTACAAACCAGGCCAAGGAAACCAAACTCTGGCCATATTATTCACGTGAGTACTTTCCTATAGAGAAAACAAAGAACAAGCAAGCAAACTCCCCAAACCAGAGAAATTTAAGAAACATTCAAAACTGAAACAGTTTTGGCACTCAATACTATATAGGTAGATTTTAAAATTCTGTATAGCAGTGTTAAAATCTGTATTTCTGCTTTCCTGTTGAAACCACACATCCACGTTTTCTGAAGCTATGGGACCATCTCCTGGCAAAAAGGAGTGTTTGCAAGTGACTGTTAGAAATTCAATCAAAAAGGATAGCTGTGTGCTTCCCCTGAAGTTCCCATCTTCAGCTCATTCCAATTACCAGAACTCCCAATTGCCTGTGGGATATTAATGAGGGCTGGAGGAGTGGAACTATACATTTTTCAGCTTTTTAATTAAAAAAAAAAATCAGAAATAGAAATATTAAAAAATTTGTGAAGAGTTTTAGGAGCAGTTGCATTTTGGTTTGTATGCAGAGCAAGTCATCCTCTTATTTGCAGTGTGTATAATGTTATGGTGGAATCCCGCAGTGAAAACAAACAGATTTTTCCCCCTTTTGCTTCCATAGTCAAGCCTTCTCTTCTTCCTTCATGACAGCATGGAAGAGTCAAATGCACATCCAACAGCCAATGACTAGGTACAGAAAATCAGTTATAAGGTTATAAAGTGTGTGTTACCCGTGTGTCATGAAGATTTCTGCAGTACTTACTATTCTGCTTCATGCTTCAGTCTCAACAGGGCAGTCAAAGCACACAAGGCACAACCTGCTAAGGTCTCTTCTGGCAGAAATTCCCTTTTAATCTTGTGGATCCTTCAACAGCATGATTCTACCAACTTTTATTAAAATAATTTCTGAAATAATTTAATTGCTTATAGATCTGAGGAAAAATTACAGGTGTACATAAGCCCAAAGAAACTGATGAGGGCCTGGTCTTAGGTTAATGATTTTTCGGACCTAGAGGCTGCTGGCAATGTTTTGTCTCATCTCCACAGACACCAGTAGTCTGTTATTGTGTCGTGATGATACTTGAATACAAATATGCTGAAGGATTGTCTGAGGACTTCTTTGTGAGAACAAGGTGCTCTTTTATCTGGGGTTTTCCAGAAGAGAGTGAATAGCTCGTGTATGCAATAAAACACACAGCAGAGTCAAGTATCTTCATGAAAATTATTAAAAATACTCTTTCATTTGATGAGAGCATTAGCAAACAGTAAATGTTGTAATCCTAATTTTTAAAAGGTACCTTTTCCCATTCTTTCTAAATCCTCATTCATTCCTTCCAAAAATAACCCTTTGCAAATGATTCATTAAAAAAAAATCAAAAATATCAGTTGCAGATCAGCAGGAGTCCTGTTTAGTTTTTTAGTTATGTTTCGCTGCACAGCCTAGGTTTTCAAAATGAGAGCCCTGCACCCTCCATAGGTCTGGAATTTTATAACATCACTGCTGAAAATCTTGGGCTGTCCACAACATGTCAAGGTTGTATAATGAACATTATATACTAGCAAAGGACCTCAGAAATACATTAAATAAACTTGTGTATTGATTACATCTTATTTAAGTCCTTGCCTCGAAGTTCTTAGTCTAATGAATTTCCAGCTTATTTTAAAGACAAGGATTTTGATGATAAAATTAATTTTTAGAGGATTAGATCCACTCACAGCCTTTGCTACTTTCTAAAACCAAGACTTCCTCAGCACTGCTAAAAGAGCATTTGTAAACATATATTTGTACATAACATTTTATATCATGAAAAAATGAATTTTTATACTTATGTTTAATTTTTTAACCTTAGAATTAAGGTTCAGACTAATTAGACAGGGTACCTTCTCCCTCTGAAGTCTACTGCAAGTTACAAAACTTGCTCTCTCTGGTCTGAATGCTTGATGGGGAAACCCATCGAGCACTGCTGCCATCTGCTGCTGACTTTAAAATCCACACTCTTTAAAAGGAGGAAAAATCCGATATGCAACTTAGGGTTACGACTTCTGAATTTCACAAACCATAGTGAAAGATGTAAGAACTGCAGTTTACAACTTAATTTTAAATAACATATAAAAATATTTAACAAGTTTATTCAAGGTATTCATATCACTGTTATTAATATTTAAATTAGGTGGAAATTAATAGAAGTGTTTGCACAAAGAAATTTACCATAAGATGGTTATTAATGTTTAATTTAATATATGATTTTAGATAACGGGTTTTTTCCTAAATTTTTCACCATATTTATATATTTAAAATGCAGTCTTATTGTCCTCATCTTCAACTGATGTTTTCTAAATAAAAATGATAGCACATATTTGTGGGTAATGCTCCAGATTTGTGTAGCCCCTGGGTGTTCTTCCTCAGAGAGTTTGCTCACTTGTTTATTCCTTATGCTCGTATCTCTGGGCTCTTTCCTAGTCAGCATTCTTCATATTCTTTTGAAGTTTGAATCAATATTTTCAAAGACTGGCTGAACTGTATTTGATACTGGAAATGGATTGCAGACCCAAGACTATGATTAAAAAGTAATATTAAAACTCAGAACACCAGGGAATCTCAGAAATAATTAATACCAATTTCTTTTTTCAAGTAAAAACAGCTAATATAGTTATTATTCCTGTTTAGGTTAACACAGAACTATATCAGCAACTTCTACAAAAACCTGAACTTTCCATATGCTTGCTTGCTTTTGCTGTCATCTATAAAGATGTGAAATAGTAAATTCTTCAAAAATCTTTAAAAAACTTTACAGTAAGGTTTAGCATTCAATTCTCACAAACCGAATTTGCAATGTTAAAGTTTTGAGACAGATTAGTTCCACAGCTGCTGTGGATTTTGAGCAATGTTTTGAGCAGGCCCTGCTGACATGAGGGGTTTGAAATAGGTGTTGTTGCTTTGTGGCTGGTCCTGGTGGTTGTGAGGAGCTGCCATATGGGCACTGCCCCATTGGGTCAAGTCAGCCGGAGCATTTCAGCCACTCTTCTTGGCTTCTGTCTTTGACCATCACACTTGGAGGCCTGCTGAACAGTCTCTACATGTTACATGCTGAGCTGGACTCTGCAAAGGGAGGTTGACAACGTATTTAAACACCTTTAACTTTACAGAGTAATAATTGAAATTGGAATGATTGCAAAACACCAGTCTGGTGAGTCAGGTTTTTGCTGTAGGAGTGTAAAGAATCTCCTCAGACTCAGCAATGCTCACCGTGGTTCCCAGAAAGACATTCAAAACCAGTGATTTCTTGCCCAGCCCATGTATAAGGCCTTGAGCCCACCTTCAGCCATGCAGAATGCCAGACCAGAGTACTGGGCCATGGGGTAGAGCAGGGTAAGGGCCTGCTGAAGTTACCAAAGAAGAAAATCCTATTTTTCAGACCTTCATGAGAAGCAGATAGGAAAGAGGTGTATGAACAGTGGCTCTTCACACTTCAGATGAGTGCCTAGTTGTTGCTGAATGCATGACAGTACCAACTTCTCTTTTTCTGTCCACTGTAGGTGTCTAAGACCAGCAAAATATTTTAAACTTGTACTCTTGAAAAAGATAAACTACCTCCCTCCAGCCTGGAGTTTAGTGCCTTAATCTTTAAAATGTAATAACTGTTCTTTGATAATCAAGAGATACAGTGTTTGAAAAAAACGAAATTGTAGGGTTTTCTTTCTTTTGTATTTCAAAACATGCCACAATTTTTTTTTTCGAGGTTTTAAAATATTTTTTTTATTCTGTAGCTCTTCATATTGATCCACACAGAACCTCACTGGACTCTAGGATTCTTCCTTGAATGCTTGTAGACATAATGTGTATCACAGTCGTCAAAATAAAGGTTGAATTTTTGTGCAATTGGAAAATGGCCTGAATCCACTAGAGACTTGCATCTACTGACTAGATTTATTCCAAAGAAAACAAGTCACTGGTACTGTGTTTCTTTCCTGTCTATAAGCAGAGGCCTCAAGAATACAAGCATAGTATGACACCAGGGGTCCTAAGGGCATGAATCCTGTCTGCTGTACTGCTGCTCACTGAAGTGATGCAGGTCTGAGAGCTGGGCACAGCCTGGCTCAGACACAGCTGAGACAAAACCAAACATTCTCACCACATGTAAAACACCTCAAAAAGCATGAAAGCACAGAGGGGATAACAAGAAGGCACAAAGGGCAGCCACAGCTCCTGCAGGGACAGCAAGCAGAAGAAGAAGAGGGGGAGCCAGATCATTCCACTCCTGTTCCTCTGGTTAAGGATGCTGCTCCTGGGCAGTGCAGTTGGGTATGTGCAGCAGGTCCTCATCCTCCTCCTCCTCCTCCCTGCTCCTCCTCCTCTTCTCTGATAGAGAACAACAGTATCTTTTTTATTTGCCATTCCCAGTATTTCACTGCTGTAACTCAGCAGTCATCTCCAATGTGTTATCTTTTACTATGCAACTAGGTTAAGGATATCAGAATTTTAAGCAGGTGTGTGGGCATGTGTGTGTGTGTTTTCTTCTTCAACTTCCTCGTGCTGTAAGGTGACAGCACCGTGCTGAATCAGAGCAAACTTGGACACATCAGATCTTAAACAAAGTCAGACTGCACTGGCAAAAGTTCTGCTGCTTGATACTGTTACTCGGTGTTGCTATAGCAGGAGTGTTTTTAAGAGCCTCAGAAAAATAGAAAATACTGGTGATTCTTTTCACTTACTGCATTAGCATCCATTGGTGTTATTAAAAACTGAAAGCATCAGTTTGAACCTTTCAATTCTTTGTGTTCTTTTCCCAAATGCTAACCATTTTGCCAAAAAACAATTAAAGAAAAGAAAGGAACATGTTTTACAGATACTATTTCTTCTATCTGGAACATGTGCCCAGAACATGTGCACATTTCTTCTATCTGGAACGTGTACATAAAAATTTTTCAAGGTAATAAAGGCATACAAGGAATAATTTTTCCCATGGGCATCAGACTTTATAATATTGTTAGATTTCTCATTCATTAACACTGCAACCAAAGATTATTTCTGTTTCTCTTGACTCTTATGTTGACCTATATATTAACAACTACTTCCTTATTAATCTGATGATATTATGTCATTAAGTCTTGCCTTTAAGAGCTTGTTATAATGATTAATATTGCCCTTTGGTGTTCTATGTGGGTGCATTGATTTATTATGCCCTCAAACATTTACTCTTCATGTTGATCTTACCAAGATATATAAAATAAGCTTAATGATAATGATAAACCTTATTTCACTCCACCGACACTTTTGAGAAGCCTCCTGGCAGTAAAACAGCATCCATAGTCTGTAAAATTGTGTTGAACTTAAAGATCTTAATAAGCATTGTGTTAGGAATGAGAAAAGAGCTCTTGCACCGAACACTAACTTTTCCTCAAGAAAATCTTATGTAATTTTGAAACCTGTTTATTGATTTCAATAAGCTTTTAATGTATACAGGCTGCTTTTTTCCCCTCTAACACATCATTAGGAAAGCACAGACTTGCTTTGCTATTCTCAGGTAAATCTGTATGAAAATGTTGCTGTGATCCACATCACCAGACACTACTCATTCAGGGACTTAAGCCACGTTTCCTTGTCATTCATGCACTACCTATTTTTTAGAGGAAAGTATTTCAGCAATATGATTCTTTCTGGGAACACCGATTCCAGGACTGGCAATATTCAGTCATTCAAAAACATATTTTTATACTGTATCTGAAAAAAAAAATGAAAAGAAATTGCCTGTTTATTTTTTTGTGCGTTTCTGAGCTATTAGACTGTATGCTGTACACGTCCTATGCCTTCTTACTATACTAGGTGGTTTGAAATATGGTAAGAACTATTGACAACCCATACAATTGATTATCAGAGAAAGTCTGGCCTTTCAGGAAAACAACAGAAAGAGATTCATTTCAGATAACTTTAGATGTTATGTCCTGAATAGATCAGATCCATCCCTTTTTTTTTTTTTTTGTGAGTGATGGTAAGCAAAATCAGTCTGTAGCTCTGGGGTTTCTTTTCCTAGAGCAACATCATAAAATATTGATTAGTCTGTCTGTCATGAACAAGGGATTTCAAACTATGTACAGGATCTATTTTCATTAAACCACATCACTCTTATGTGCTTACCAGGCACTGTTATTGCTCCTAAAACTTCAAGCTCCTTGAACTTTTGTGATGATAGTTAAGGCTTATTTATTTTACCTACATTTAAATGTCTACAATGAGGCCTTAAGGCAGTGCTGCTCTTCTGTGGTTGAATATAGAGTTAATGCAAGCTAAGGAGCTGAAGAACCATCATCATATGCTTGTGGGAGACAAGGAGTGAACTAGGTGAGGGGATCCTCTCTGTGTGATCTACACCACAACTAGAAAGAAAAAGCTCTGTTGGGCAACAGAGCAGAAACCACCAATATTAGCTGAATAAAGATGACATCAAGTGAACTCTGGTAGAGAGAGAGCTGTTGAGAAGTTTGCATGCCTACATTCTTTTATCTATAATGCAATAATGAAAAGCAGACAACAATACTAAATTCTACTGTGCCCTGAAGTCTCACTAGATGAGATTGAGAACAGAATATAGTTCTAACAAAGTGAGTTTTAGCTTTCAAGAAGGTAATTTTTTCATATTACATCTTCTGAATGTTCAGGATGAAGCAAGAATGAAGTGCCCCCAGGTTGCAAAGTCTCTGAATTCTCAAAGCCATTGGTGAAAATGACCCTGGTATTACCATAGTGAACTAGAGCAGAGATTGCAAGCAGCTCTGAGCAGTTGCCCAAATGTGTTCAGCCCAAATTTACTTCAAAAACAACATGAAAGCTCCAGACACTTGCTGTCAAAACAACTGCTTAATGCCCTTTAGTTATAGCTTCTGTTCTGACCTCCTCTCTTTAGATATACAAAATTATTCCAGGTTTTATTAATTTGATTTTCAGAACAGAGAATTGAAATGCGATTTTCTTTTTTATGATTTCGTCTTAGAGGAAGAGACTGAATAAGGCCTATAAATTACAAAGGAGAGATGAGCAAGTCATGGTAACTTGAAAACCTTGTAACTGTCTTGTGCTTCAGCTCCTCACCTTGAAAAAAAAAGCATTTCCCTACCATCTGTAGATTGAATTGATGAAATAGATGGTGTTTTTTTTAATAATAATTTTTATTGTTCTTGAAAATTGGTAAAACGTAACTATCTGAGAAATCAGAAAGTCCCTTGTATTGTCATAAAGATACAGAAATTTTTTGGCATTATCAGGAAATGGCCTCTGTCCATCACAGTAAAAAACGTCTAAAAGTATAGCATTTTGATTCCTCTGTATTTTAAAATACCAGTCAAGAAAAAATAATTTAAGTTAGATATGGAAGAAGCAATTGTATATACACGACATTAGAGCTCCTACTTGTAGCATTTGCAGAGAATATCTAAAATAATCTGCAAAGCCCTTAAATCCTCAATTTAATAGAATTTTTCACGTTTGTATGGTAAACTGGAGATCTGAATTATTAAACAAAACCACTAGTGGTTTTCATTAAGCATATGTACATGGAATAAACTCAAAAATTAATTTCATAATGCAGTGCAATATTTCTTATTAATAAGGAATAAATTAATCCAGGGCTTTCTATGTATAAGAGCAGTTAGAATCACAGCACAGTGAAAAGACAACTTTTAGGAAGTTTTGGAGAACTTTCAGTAGGTGTGCCCTTGTGTCATTGCTGAAATATTGTACCTTCTCTCATAAAAAGAGGACTATAGGAGTTTTTGGCCCTGCATTAGTTCCATTCCACTTTCACCACAATGTTGTAGCTCTTCTTTGTGAGTTTTTCATCCCACTTGTAGCTGACTGTCCTTCTGGCTGTTTATTTTTGGCTTAAAGGCTCCTTAAGAATGAGAGATGATGTAGGGTTGTGCAGCAACTTGGATCTCTGTGCCTTTTCCCCAATAACGCCCTTCACCACAGCCTGACCCTATTTTGGCACAGAGCTGGCCCCAGCCTGCTGCATTGGATTATTTAATCTCAGACACAGGACTTCACATCTGCCTTTTGTGGACTGCATAAGTTTCCCATCAGCTCATTTCTCCTGACTTTCAAGGCTCCTCTAGATAGCAAGGACCTTACCAAAATTGCATTCATCCCAGCTCCCAATATGTGTCAGTGTCTTCATCTTTATCTTACCTGTGCCTGCTGAACTGCAAATACCAAGAACTTTCTGAGATTTGACAGTCTGTGCTGAGAAAAGATTATATTTTGCTTTTGCACCTGTGCTAAAAAATCTTATCTGATATTTTATCACCTAAAGGTCCTGATACAGTAAGTGAAATTCTGAAGGACACAGTAATATGGATCATTTGGAAAGGTCAAAGTATTAGCCACTCTACTGCAGCAAAATTACCAACCTGTTCAAATTAGAAGCTATCCTTCTTCTGTCAGACCTACAGTGTCTGCAAACAAACATACCATCTTAGCTATGCTGGTACAGATAAATCATCCAACTATTACTATGTTCTTGGGGTGTTTTCCCAGTTTAAAGTGATGCATGCTGGTAGGACAGATTTGGATAATTTGTTAATTTGCAACTGCTTTTTGTTACATTATTTTGCTTATTGTTGTGGCCCAAATTAATAAATACCCTTAACTGACTGACTGGAATTTGTGTCGTTTGCATGCTTATAAAGTAGGGTTGGAAAAGATGCACTATGTTCTTTCTGCACCAGGTGTGTCAGGAAAATCACCTTTAAAAAGTGAGAAGAAGGATTTGCTAATTTCCCTTTATAGGTGCACATGAATTGAGAGTGGTCCTGGGGAGAAGGACTTGGGGGTACTGGTGGTTGAAAACTGGAGGCGAGCTGGCAATATTGACTTGCAAGCCAGGAAGCCAAGTGTATATTGGCTGCATCACAAGAAGCGTGACCAGCAGGGAGGGAGTGGTTTCTGAGGCTCTGCTGAGAGCCCCTCTGGAGCACTGTGTCCTGCTCTGGGTGCATAATGTAAGAAAGATGTGTATCTGCTGGACTGCATCCAGAGGAGGCTGTGAACATGGTCAGAGGGCTGGAACACATCTTCTGCGAGGAAAGGCTGAGAGCTGGTGTTGTTCAGCCTGGAGACGAGAAGGCTGTGAAGAGATCTTAGAGGAGCTTTTCAATACTTAAAGAAATATCTCAGACATTTTAGTAGGGCCTGTAGCTATAGGATGAGGTGTAATGGTTTAAAACTAAAAGAGGATAGATTTAAACTAGATAAGGAAGAAATTTTTTGCAATAAGGGGGATGACACACTGGAACTGTTTGCCCAGAGAAATGCTAGATGTTCCATTGCTGGAAATACTGGAGGTCAGATTGGATGGGGCTCTGAGCAACCTTATGTAGTCAAACACATCCCTGCTCATGCCCCTGACCTGCAGGACCTTGAAAGATCTCTTCCAATAGAAATTATTCTATCATTCCGTGATTCTATGAAAAAAATAAAGTTGAAGATATATGTTGAAAATATTCTTGTTGGAGTTAGTTCCAGAGAGACTTGTCCTCAGAGCCAGAATGCTAAGCTGAATCTCTGTGTATATTTTTTCAGTAACTTCTCTCTATATGAATTTTAAGTCCAGGCTTTGTAAAAAACATTCCATGAACTTCCCAATTCCCAGTCTCACATCATAGCTTCTAAGTTAAACCCTGCAAATAGCAATGTGAGGAAATAGCTCATGCATACTTTGCAATTTGCTGAGTTCTCTGAGTAAGTAAACACATATTTTTGTTAAATATTTTTAATTATTTTAAAAGAAGCATATTATTTAATCATTCTTTCTGTGTCTGTGAAGGGACACTGGGATTTTCTCTCTGTAAACTAGTTTCCTGGAGCTAGATTCAGAAAAACCTACAGATTTCACAGCAGATAATTCCAGTCAGGTCTCTCTCCCTTAACACTTCAGAAATGCAGAGGGCCAGTATGCTGAGCAGGATCTTCCTTACCAAAATAAAAGAGGATGCCAAAAATTTGGGCTGAATGTAGGGTGAAGTGTTTGTTGTAGTCATAACTATTTTCTCAGAGAGAGGTACCCAAAGTACCTTGAACTCATACTTTAGTGATTGAGGCAGGCACTGGGAAGACGAGTTTCTTTTCTGATGGACATTAACAGAAGTCAGCAAATCAGCTAATGTGAGAAAGGGCACCTCTGTTCTTGAGGCATCCTCAAAGCTGTTGCCTATTTCTCATAACATTATTTCTTGAGAAAAAGACATCAACTCACAGAAAAAAGTTCCAGTCTGTATGTGCCAGATTCACTTGGGGAACATGTTAGTTTTCTTAAATTATTTGTATCAAATAGGGGAACTATGCAAATATAATGAATATAGATCTAGGCATGGCTCAAAAATACAGTCTCAATGGGAATGCATCACAGATGTTATACTAGTCAGGTAAAATTCAGTAATACAAAAATGATTACTTAAAGAAAATGATTTCTTGTTTATAATAAATTCTAAAATATATTGCTCCTGGAAACTTTCTGCTGGAGGAAAAAGCCAGAGAAAATCCTTCTAGGGTTTATCAGATTGTTTCTTATTATGGCTCCATCAGGAACTTACAAGGATACAGAGTTAGGCTACATTTTTAATTCACCTTTTCTTCACATCGAGGAGACAAACCCCCGGATATTCCTAAACTGTGCTGATGTATGCACATATATTTGTTGCCTGTATAGGATGCCAGGGATGAAACTGTATGAAGATATCAACAAGCTGAATGTGATTCTGGTTTTGACTTGTTTGGAAAAAAAGTTCTATGAATGAACCATTTTTTATTTCAAAATGAAATGTGGGAGATGAGTTATACCCTGGGAGGTGGCTAATGCTGAAATAGGACAGAAGAGTATAGGCAATGTGTACAGCATGACCATAAAACCACTGTAGTTAAAACATGAAATATAAACCAGCAAAATGGGTTTTCATGTTAATTAGGAAAAAGAAACCAAACCAGATATTTTAAATATTTATTTGTCAGACTGGCATAACAGCCTTTATAGAGCACAATTTGCATAAGTTCTCAAGATACATCTTGTATACAATCACAAAACCATGGCATGGATTTATACATAAAGTGAAAATTGGGACAGATTTACAAGCATTTTTATACAATCTCATACTGCTTTTGTTTCAGTTTTTACAACTTTTAGAACAAATCTGTTTTTTTTCATTTTTCCTGATGATTCTGGAAGCAAAATGAAAATTAAAATAAATTCAAAACGAAATGAATATCAACAAACCACCATCTATGCATGCAACATTCACTGTGGAAACATCACATTTGCCCAAGAACTAATCTTTTTTTGTTGTTTTTTGCAGGGTTTTTTGGTGTTTTTTGGATTTTTTTAAACATTGTGCCTGCTGTACATGTCTGTACATGACAGCACACGCGTTAGTCAGCCGTTGTTGAGCACCTGAGCACATCACTGAACATCTATAAAATACAATCAAATAAGGACACAGTCACATGCTTGGATGTCAAATGGAGTTAAACTCAATTTGTTTTACAAAAATGTATATTTATTTACAGAGTAACAAATTAAGAAAGTGACTCTCGTCAAATCATCTAGTTCTAATTATGGATATCTATATAGATTCTAACTTTTGAACTCATCAATATATTTGCTTATTATTTTTTTCAAAATAATAAAACAGAACATATAGAAAACATTAAAATGTATCTTATGGTCTAAAGAGAGAGTATCCGGTTTCACTTATTCTTTCTATTTTCCTTCTAAAGGCAACATGTATTTATAAATAGCAATTCATCCTACATGCCAGGTGTACTGAAAATGCACAAGGCATGTAGGAATAGAGTTTAAGTATAATGTAGGTGGATACTTATGCTAAATTTCCTCTCTGTTTAATTACCTTTATAAGTTACACTCACACAAATTTTCTCTGCTATTCACATAGGTATGTACATATCTAGATATATACTCAAATAATGAATCTGGGACATTCAATATTGTAGCAATGAAAATAAACTAGTTAAAAATAGTGTCAGTTATGATTCAAATAATAATTTAAAAAAATACTATTAACATCTTTATGATATCTCCATGAAACTAAATCCTAATTAAATAATCTCTATTGGGCTCTAGCTTACAATATAATAGATGTCTTCTTTTTCTTCTTCATCATTCTCAAAGTACGAATCAACATCAGCTGGTTACCAGCTACCATATCCCACAACATAACCGTGCAAACATCCAGCATCCAGAAAAATAACTCATATATTTCCTAGGTCTTGATTTAAGCCAGTTCAAGTCAACAGATTGGTTGTTACTGACTTTAACTGGTTTTTGTTTCTTCCACACAGGATCCATATAATGTTAAATCGTGGGTAATAATAAAGAAGCAGCACTCATTGCCCCTGGATACTATCCCTTTAAAATGTAATGATAAAGAACTAGCTCAACATTCATTGTAGAAACTCTCATGTCTAGTTTTAAATTGGGAAAAAAAAAGTGGCTGTTTGCTGCTCATTTTATGCATACTTCTAGTAATGATAATGTTATAAATCCCTGTCGTTTGTAAACACACACACTGTGCTTTTGCTCATTTTTCAGCTTGTTTCCACTCTACAAGGCTTGAACTAAGAAGCAGCTTCAATTTCTGTTGTCTCAGCAGATTTATGAATTAAAATGCCTCTGCTATTGCCTCCCTGCAATATGTATCTTCAAAGTAATCATAGAAATGTGTGAACTCATTAATAATCAATCACTCAGAAATAATAAAAGCTGTTGCCACATCTAAGAACATTTGGCCAGATAAAAGAAACAAAAATTAATGAGGAAAAAAAGGGAAAAAAATATACTGAGATATATACAAAAACGGTAAAAAAGTACTAATAGTCCTTGTTTGATTATTTTTTAAAAAACATTGTCACGAGAGTTTTTCCTGACTTCATTCATAAAACAAACAAACAACAAAAAAAGAAACTATGCATTCAAACATGAATCTGTGTTGCATAGAGTGATTTCAGTACAACCTACAAATTTGGTCAAAAAAAAGGAACTTGGCACACTTTGGTAGCATTCTCTGACCTGTGAATGATGCTGCCTCAGAAAGGCGAGTGCTTGGGCCCAGGTGTGGCACGCACCCGCCCCGGGTGACAGCAGAGGAGCCCTGTCCTTGCTGCCGCTGGCCAAAGCAGTGCCACGTTCCTCACAAGCTCTACTCTTTGTGGTTCATGACAGGAGTCCCACACTGCCATTTCGACATGCAGAAACATTTTGTGTGCTGTTCAGAGAACCAAAGATGTTTGAATTAAACCAGTTGCCGACAGCTGATTAGCCTCAAAGGCAGCTGTTCCCTACAGCCGCAGCTATGCCACTCCGCAACAGTGTTCAGTTCAAATACTGGCCACATTTGGATGTGTGTGAGAGCAAAGCACGCCTGTCCACTTTCTCAATTACCAGTGATGATTACAGGCTCCCAGTAAGGCAGCCAGGGACTGCTCGTTCCTCTCAGAAATCTCCATAGCAACTACCAGTGTGACTTGCTGCCTTTGTAGCAATTCTTAGCAAGAACAAAATCACCAGCAGTTTGCACAAAATTGCACACCTCATGGCTTGCACTTCACACAGAATTTTTTTTTGCAGGTCTTTTTTCAAAGTACAAACACAGTATAGTCATCAGGAATGCAAGATAACCCACCAAGAGAGCAACACATATGTCAAATGTATCCACACAGGATTTTTTTTGTTTCAGTCAGGGATTTTTTCTTTGAAGTATTTTCTTATAAAAACATATACAACATCAAAACATAGAATTTTTACAATAACTCCAAAGGACTGAGAGGTAGGGTATACATATACTGCTGAAAGCATAAAATTCAACATTAAAGCACACATCCTACTTCCACTGTCAGTGATGTTGTGTTTTTAAGATAGCTAATAAGATTTTGGTAAGATTGCTCTGCTTGCAAGTTAAGCAGGCTACCAGCAGGTTATGAACAACAGGAGTTTCCTTGGTGTATGTAGCATTAATATCAATTTTAGGTTTCTTATATTCCTGTTCCATGCTGGTATTTTAAGTTCATAAACATAAACCAAAAACTATAAGTGGGAAGTGTCACCAGATTAAATGGTATAGCTTTTTCACAGTCATCCAGTTGCTTAATAACCTAAGCTTTATTTTTTCTTTTTTTTTAATAGCAAATTATATTTTCCAGAATATTTTCAGCTGTACTTGCACAATCTGTGGAAGTGTACTACATGTATTCAGAAAATACAAGACAACGTATATTAAATAATTCAATGAAAATTGAAAAGTCTTTTTTGGGCCAGAAAAATAAATGTCTGACATGAAGAAATTTGGTAATTTTCTTTTTAACTATGCAAAGGTCATGAGATCATATTTCCAGGGAAACTACTTCTTGCTGAAGCTGTGAAATATTAAGTGATTTGTGAATGATATGGGAGTTAGTACAGTTGATTCTTGGGTTTTAATGAAATTGCTATACTTTTAGGAATGGGAGAAAAAGCTCTCCTTTCTTCAGACATGGTACAATAGAATATATAACAACCAGCCTAAGCTATGCCAGGCAGTAGTTTCTTCCCAAGTGAGCTAATTGCTTGGCTTCAAACCCCTGAAAGAGGGACTTTAAGCTTGGAAGTGCTGACACAGACTTAAAAGTTGCAAGTTACCTTCCTATTTACTTCTTTCCTAACTGAGAAGCCATGCTGTTGAGTGGATTATACTCAGACATTCACCTGAGATAGCAGGAGGATATTGTTCATTCTAATGCAGCAGCGTCCAGTCCAGAGCTGCCCCGCTGTCCCTTCCCCTTAGATTTCAAGTGTGTCACTAGTGTTGATACAGAGCCCTGCATCGAGAGGGTCTGTGTGGGCATGGAGGGGCTGCTGCTCCAAAGTGCCCACAAAATACTCTAGAATTCATTGTCTCTCTACAGTTTCAGAACAAGACTGGTTGCTGGGAAACGGAAGGACCAGTTGAAATAACTGCATTAGCCCCAGTGCTTAAATCTCTTCAATCTCACACTGATTTAGACCTTCTGACTCAAAGGGTGGGGTGAAACACAGTGTCACTGACATTGAAACAGCATTTTTTTCTTTCTGATGTAGTGTGGTTTATAACCTGTCCTTTCTCTTTAAAACCACATCCCAGGTTATAGACTGTTTATATAATTTTATTAATTACATTCTAGGAGAGTGGTTTATATCCATTGTTAACACACAGAAACAAATGAAACAACCAGATCTGATTCTTCAGATAGTTTCTGAAGGAAAAAGAAAGAAGGAAAAAAGTAATGTAAAATATTATTACCACTCTTGCAAACACCTTGCAGTTTGTGTCAAGTGGCATAATCTCACTACAGCAAATTATCAGAGATCCTAAGGTGCAGAGGAGCAAATTTTGCACTTTTAACAAGTGAGATTTGGGCAGTCAGTCACCTTAGGTGCTTTTGCATAAAATGATCTCCTTCTGGCTGCACAGGAAACAAGACTGTTCTTCCCATCGCACTACCTCCAGCCGCAGCCGCGCTCTGCGTTAGCACCTGCCTCCAGCCTTCATCATTTCCTGCACAGTTACTCTCTTCACAAAGAGTCCAACAACATGGAGCCCTCGTATCAGTCTTCGTTTCAAACAGCCTCACTTTAAATTCTGGGCCCAGATTTTCTTCTCCTTTTGCTGTGTTCTGCAGCAAAAAATAGTGTACTAGCCCTCATTTGAGTGTGCTTTGTAGCCCAGAGACTGCTCTTTTCTACTTTGTATTCTGAAAGACTAGCTAAAGACAATGATATCAAACTATATTCTTGAAGAGATGCTGTTTAGAGCAGACTCTGCATGTTTTGTGCCCTAAGAAGACAGCTCTGCTCAGTGTGTTTGTGTGGAGCTGACCAACAGTTTGTGCCAGTTTACTATTCTTTTCCTTAGATCCACTTTGTCAAGCCAGATATAAGCTTCCCCAATCAGTGTCTTTTTCATAAACTTCCCTCCATTGGAGACAAGCAGAATCTGTGAAAATAATAATAATAATAATAATCATCATCATCATCATCATCAATGCGCACAGTAATATAATACTAGCAAAACATGAAAGATTCAAAAACGTAGAGCTCAAATATGCTACTCACAGAAAAGAAACTTTGACCATTGCTTTTTATATAGAGTTAACCTTTCCCTTCACAGAAAGCCCTGTGAAAATTGAATCTTCTACCCCTTCTGTTTCCTTATCGTGAGACTTAGCAATTAGAAGATGACAATTTTGAGTATTAATGAGCACTTTGTTCACCTGCTGGTTACCTAAGATGAGCAAAAGGTCAAATTTTAAGTTACAAGATAAAGCTTTGTGCAAATGAAGTACCAGCTCTTGTTAAGTCTGTGGAAGTCTGATGCAAATTGGGTGTTCAAGGCTCTCTGTGAAATGTCATCATATTATCCAGCTAAAGAGGTTTAAGTCATGCAAACAATACACTTTTCTGAAGGACTTGTTTCATTCTGTGTATCTATAGGTTCATTATATGTTTCTAAGAAAATCCATTTGATAATATGTCTACTTCAGGGCATGAGTTATAGTTACACATTCAGAAAAAAATTAGCATTTCTTAATTCTTGAGTAGCGGAATTAACAAACACAATGTTTTGGTTTTTGTTTTGGTTTTTTGTTTTGGTTTTTTTTTTTTTTTAGTTAACTTCCTAAGTTTTTCAAAATGAGAAAGAAATAATGAAAATTTGCATTTCCATGACAAGACTATTAGCAGGTTTGTAATATTCACTGTTACTGAGCAACCCTCAACAAGCAACAAGAGAAGTAACTGGTAAGGGAAGGAGGTGGTGATTCTCCATGTGAACCAGCAGGAGAGGAAAAAGGGCATTTTGTTGTTTAGTTTCACAGATCTATGCTAGAATAAAAATGGCAGAACACAATGATTTTGTACTCTGCTGAAACAACATGGCAGTAGAAATGTAGCAGAACAGTAGAAGAACTAGAATTTACTGTAATCAATAATGTAACCATTTTTGAAAATTTTCCATTTTGGTTTGGAAAGCAAAGGAAAAATGCAAACTTTACATTAAAAAAAATTAAAAATAAATTTCAGAAGGGAAGAAATTTGCAAAGGTTTTCCTGAATAAGCTTCCTACTTCCTTATTCAGTTTTGATATCAATTGGCAACCTGGACACCTTAGATGCCTAATGGCTATTAGTCAACAAGTTTGAGAAGGGAAAACTCTTAGGCACTGAATTAATAGGAAACTCCATTCATCAGAAAATGCATCCTTGAGGAAAATAGGCAGCCTGCCTCCACTGCTGATGGCTTTCTGTGTCCCTAGTTTTGGTATTTGCTGAAGAATGGACTGCCCAGAAGCAGGAAAGCCAAACCAGAACATCTGTGAAATTCATTCTTCTGGGTTTTTCTGATTAGCCTGGCATAGGACATTATGTATTTCTAATTGCAGTGAGCCAGGAGCCAGAAGCTTTGTGCTTTCCAGAAGGGTCCCAGGTGAGTTGTCAAGGAACAGGGAAATCAGAGGAGCAAAGAAAAAACTGCCAGGGGCTGAGAAAAGTGCCTGTCTGAAAATTGCCAAAAATGTTTTCCACAGAATGTTTTCATTCTGAGACAATTAGCAGTTTTGGGACAGAAAAAATTTTATCCAATTTTTCATTAGTTCTGTCCTTGATCCTTCTTCCTACTCCTCCTAGATGGAACCCTAGGATCTATCTTCTCTAGCTTGTCTGTCTCTCTACCTTGTTTCTTCTGTGTTCTAGGCCTTAAATTCCGGTCTCGTTATCCTGGATCAGCTAGTCACAGTTTCTAAAACCCAGGGGTTTTGTTTTTTATTTATTCCCAATACTGTGTACCAGCCAATTCAAGCTTTTCTTAATTTTGGTGGGGATTTTTTTCTTTTTTTTTTTTTTCCTCAACAGCCTATGGTCCCATTTTTAGGGCTAATATTCACAGCTCTTTCTGCTGATTTTTAGACTGCAGTCCCTTGTCTTAATTTCTGCCTCTGGTTGGTTCTCATTGTACCTTCTATTATTATCATGTGTGATCTCATCTTACTCCCTCTCTCTGATCTTACTTTCTCCCAACATCCTCCAGTTCCATTTTTGTTCCATAAATTCTGGTTTTGTTTTATTTCTCTCTCCCCTAAATATCTCTGGAATATGTCCATCTCTTCGGCCCTAAATGTTCATCACTCAAATTCAGCATTCAAATCACCCAGGTTCATGCTTTGTCATAGAAACAAATCAACTGTTAAGCTTGAAGAGCACATAAAAACAGATGCACTGAGTCAGATTAAAGCTCTCTCCAGAAAAATATATTGCTTCCAAAAGTGCAGAGGACAGTCTATAAGGCAGAATACAAGAACAAAGTAATTAAGTAGTGACACTCTCTCGAAATACCTACTAAGATCTGTGGACCACTGACTTCCTAACTCACAGGCAGTAAGTTTGTATTTAACAAAATTTTATGTCTTTCATCTATAAATTTCTCCTATCATTTTCTCCAGTTACTTTTTCTGTGAAAATATTTAGCACTCACAATATATAAAGGCAATACATTTTACAGCTTAAACTCCAATTTTCATGAAGCAGAAACACTTCTTTGTTTTAAATTTGTTCCTCGATACTTTTACAGGATACTTTTATGGCCTTCATTCTCTTTGTTAGCTCTAGTGTGCAGCATCAGCACATATCATAGAGACATAGAATTGTAGAATATGCTGAGTTTAAAGACATCAATCAGGATCATCGAGTCAAACTCCTGGCCCTGTGCAGGGCACCCCAAGAATCACAATCTGTGCCTGAGAGTGTTGTCCAAATTTTTCTTGAACTCTGTCAGGCTTGGTGCCACGACCACTTCACTGGGGAGCCTGTTCCGGTGCCCAAATTTTCTCCTGATATACAACCTAAACCTCCCTGGCTCTGCTTCAGGCTGTTCCCTTGTGTCCTGTCATTGGTGACGACAGTGAACAGATCCGTGCCTGTCCTTGCACTTCCCCTCAGGAGGGTGTTGAAGAACATCGCCCCGGTCTCCTTTTGTCTTTATATCACAAAGTTCCAGGGGAAATGTTGTCAGTCTCAGGCTAACTGTTTGTATGGATGTGTACCTCACTGTCTCCCTCCATAAAGCTTGATGGATTATTTTTCCATAGGACTCTGTGAATTCCTCTTTACAGGTCTACCCTATATGGTTTTCTCTTCGAACCACCACTGGAAGCAAGTTTTTCATGAGAACTCTTACACTGTAGCAAGACTTTATTGATCACTTTGGCTTTTCCCAGAAAATGTCAATTCTTAAATAGCCTTTTATTGAGTTTATTGAAACAATAAGATATTAGGACACCTTAACACAGGAAAAACAGTATCTATTTTGGGGGGGTCTTGTTTTGTAAGTAACACCCCTTTTGACTCAAATGTTAATGATACAAGCAATAAGCATAATGTAGGCACTTAGATAATCCAGACTAACTTTAGTCACCATAGTGTAGCTGTCATATTCAGGTTGGTCTGACTGATTTGCAGGTATGTTAACTGGATGCTGATATGCCCAACAATGCCTTCCATTGGCTTTTAAGGTTGGCATGCAGATACCCCTTGAATTGCTTATCCCTCTCCACTGACTGGAGGAAGCCTGAATATATGGCTTATACTTGTTATCTCCTAATGTGAAAATAAATGAAGGTAGACAAATTGAATCCAACCTGTCTAAAGAAAAGCAACTCTGGCCGTATGACCAAATCTGTCTAAGCAACTAAAACACAGGAGAGGGACTATTCCTGAACCAGTTCCATGCGTCATTTGATGTGTCATAGAGTGACAAAAAGTCAACTCCATTACAAATGTACTTGAGAATATCTGGCTTGGCATAATCAGTAATTCTCAACATCTAAGATTATGACTATTGTGTCAAGTTCTAGATACCACAACTTTTAAAGAAGTTGGAGAACTGGAGAGAATGATAAAATGATTAGGCATTTAGGCAGAAGGACATAGCAAAGAAATTGGGTTGACTTAGACCTGGAAAAGTAGAGAGGAGAGATAAGATAACAGACTTTCAATGTAAACTCTTTTGTTTTTTAATTAAAGAGAAAGCAGGTCACTTTTCCTCTGTACTTTGTGAGGATACTTAAGGATAAGTGAGCCTAATTTAAAAAATGACATATTTAATTTTGATATTGCACTAAACTTTCTAAATACATAGAAAATTATTATTGGAAGGCATGTATAATTCCCTTCTCTGGGGGTTTTTAAGAACAGATCAAGCCTAAAATTTTCAGGCCTGATCTATACCCTTTCTGAGTGTGGTGGGATGGAGTAATCCATTGTTTAATGTCTCCTCTAGCCTGATATTTCCACTATTATATAACTGTGTTATTTTCTTTGTAGTTTTCTCCTTTCAGCAAACAACTGGGATAGAAGATTGAGCTCAAATGCCCATAGCACAGCACAGACAACATCCAAAATTAGGATTTAATAAAATGCAGAATTACCTGAAGAGAATGCCCAGCAGGACTCAAGCTAAATCTAAATGTTTCATTGAATGAAGGCTCTCGGTCATGCCTGCATACCCTGGTTTTCTTCTTAATTACTCTCTTTTGGGTAGAAATATTGACAACATACAGCTTCACATACAGGTCTGGGGAAGAATAGTTCAATGAGTTAAATACAGAAGCTTTTAAATAATCATTGTTGTTAATGATTAAAATGGAGGGGAATTATTGTGAAAAAATGGTATTTTACAAAGTCATATTCTGTTCTCATTCACATGGTGTAGAAATGGACCCACCCCACTAAATCTAAAGGAATTACTTTGTGTTTATAGTGCTGTCATTAAGGGAAAAAAAAACCTTGATATCTTTATCTGTGTATGAAAATATCGTTATGAACATGAGATTTTAGTTTTTAAAAAGCTTTTTCACAAAAAACCAATCTTCTACTAGTTATACCTGTTTTTTGATAACCTAGGGATTTATAATTTTTACTAAAGTTAAACATGGATTAATTTTTAAAAACAAAAAGTAAACTAGAAAGAGGATTAATTTCTGAAAGTCAATTTGCTTCTACAAAATATTTTTACTTTCATTAAAGTTGCTCATAGGAGAGAATAAGCACTTTAAAAAGAATCCCGTAGAATAGGTCATCCTGGATAAGAAGCAATTTTCTTTTCCATTTCAGTGATGATGTTAAATGACTTAAGATACAACCTACTTAATGTTTTCAAAGTATCATGAAGCTGTTTTCTTAGTGATACCTGGTAGATGATCTGGAGATTTAAATTTGTATGTGATATTTCTGCACTGAAGGATTTCTACTATCAGTTGTTCTCCATCTGTCTTCATTTCCTTCTTTAATGCAATCTTGATTTCACCCATAACCTGTGTTTTACCTGGAAAAGCAGAAAAAGCAACCCTCATTAATGTAAAAGGAAACTGAATGTATCTTTCTAACTTGGAGAGAAGTAAAATTTTCTGTTGTTTTTGGTTCATTTTGTTGGTTTGTTTTGTTTTGTTTACTTAATTTAGTTTTGGTTTTGTGGGCTTTGGCTTTTTTTTTTTTTTCAAGTTTTTTTATAGTTATAGCTCATAGTTTTAAGTCAGGAGTGTAAGGATAACGTCTAGCTTGGATGAGCAAATGGTAGGTACATGCTGTACACTTGTATAACTAGATTATATGCTTCAGAATGTATTTGCTCAGTGGAGCTTTTTTCCCAAGAATAAGAATTTCTCTAGGAGTCATTACAAGTCACATAACGGTCACTGCAATTCACTTTTTCAGAAACATTTACTATAAGATTCTGAAGTTATCTCATTTGAAAAAGAAAAAAAAATAAGAAAAGAAGAAAGAGAACTTTCAATAGAGTGTTAAAAGTAAGATATTCAAAGGCAATGAAGTAAGGCTGGTGAAGTCAGCATTTCATTTCATCTATTTCATCTTCCTACATACATGGAGCAATATCATTCACACAGTTTAAAGGGAAGTGCTTAGAGTGACCTTTAAAAGTAAAGGCAATTTCTCTGCTTTTGTGGGTAGGAATACAGGCCCATTATTTCTCCATTTTACAGATTTCTCTCTAAATCAGAGATAGACAGAAGGCACAGAAGGAAATGTAGACAAAGCTATTTTGCCTTTCCTCTGCCTGTCCTCCCACGAGCCTTTACAGAAGCCAGTCAGAGTGGAGCAGGGCTGCATCTTCTAAAAGCGTAGGGCAGTGGGAGCAGAGCATCCTCAGCTCAATTCTCCCTATACTAACATCATGTCATAGTGGGGGTTGTGCTTCTATATCTATATCTACTGCTACTGAAAATACTATTTCACCTTTCTCTTCTCTTTAGATATTAGTTCAAAGGAAATCAAACCATAAAGACCCTGGGATTCTTTATTACCTAGTTTCTGATGCCAGCAGGCTTTAACACTTTACTGGAAATTCTAGAAGCTTGTGCCAAGATGTTGTAAGGTGCAAAGCAACTTGGCAGAAAGTAAACAATTATGATACATCTGGAGAAGGTGTTTAATTAAAGAGTGTTAAGTTGCTCAGTGGCATGTAAAAATGACTTCTTCTGTATATATATCACAAATATATAATCAAATTTGAATAACACCCTCTAGAAATGACAGCTTCTGTTTCACAGATGTCAATTCTATTTTTTTTCTACTTAAAATATTTTGGGGGATCATGAGTAAAAGTGTGATAACAAATAATCACAACTACAAATTGGCCCCAGTTCTCCTCACAAAGAGAAGCTGGAATTTAATTGAGTTATAGTCCATAATAAATTTGTAATTCACTTCAGCTGGGTCAGCATTTCATCTATTGTTTCTACAATGGGAGAGGATCTGTTATGAGGTGATTATTTCACAATATTTAATAATCACAAAACCATTGCTATAGGTTTGAATGTGCAATAATAGCATCTTTTCTTTCTACATAGTTGTGCAAAGATAATGAAACCTTCATCTTGTGATGTCAGCAGACAAGATGATTGGTAGCTGGGATCAAAGAAGGAGTGGTCAACAATGTCCCTGTTGTTATTCATTAATCTGCTATAATGTCCTGTCTCTGGAAAGTGTTGAGTTTCTATTGGGCCTAACTTGGTTAAACTGTAGATTTTGAATGACTAGAAGGAGATACAAGACAAAATTATAATGCCTCCTTTTCTCTGTAGATAAAATTCTCAAACCGCAGATGAAGACATGACATGCCTCAAAGGTGTTGTTTAAATCTGAATTTGTGATCAGTATTGGTTCTTGCACTGACTACCAGAATCATGAAGAAAAGCCCAGCATGGACAGTTGTAGGACAAACCTAATATTAGTTTCAGGCAATCTTTAGTTACTCACAGGCTTTTCTGGAAAATGTACTTGGCTTATTTTCTTTATTTTTCTCTGTCCTTTACGCTCTATTTGCATTAGCTGTTAGGACCTGGTCTTGATTGCCTTAGTTCCTCCTTTTCCACTTAGGCGTGCATTAAACTTAAGATGAGATGGAGTGGTTTGTATGTCACTTGTGATGCTGTGAGACAGAAAAAAGGATCTATGCTTCCAGTAAATTATGTTTAAATATTCCAACATCATTTCTCAGCACCCAGAATTTTCCTTGGACTATTCTATATCCCCAGATACTCTTTAGTACAAGCAATCCTGCTTCACTATTGAAGCGTCATGGGGAAAACAATGATCTTCAGCTGCAAACACATGAAGGATGATAGCTTTCTTGTGCTTCCATACTAATTTTCATTTCTCCCCCAGCATGAGTGAAGGAGCCTGAACAGAAGCCTTATGAAACATTGTACTAAAATAAATCAGCACTTCAGAACCCACCAGAGTTTTGTAGACTCAGAAGGGATTCCCATTCCTTCTATTGCTTAGCTTTTCCCCCTTTCTCTTGTATGTTCATTACATCTTTCCTTTGGTGGGTGTGCAAAAATAGAGCAGATGTGCCATGTTTGGTGGAGTTGATTCTTTAAGTGAAAATGAGAGATATAGGGATGAAGGGAATGGTTAATAGTGAACCATCTAAGAGCTGGTGAGGTTTCACTGTGGGCTGAGCTGGACATGAATATGTCATGTCTTTGGTGTGACAGAAATAAACCTCCTCAGACTGTCATGGGATTGGATAATAATCCAAGGTGTCCCACTGTTCCTATTGGTAGGAATAAACCCAAATATACAGCACACAGTCAGAACCTTTTGCCTTCTTATATAAGTTTAGAAAACATCAATCATAAGTGATGTGAGAATTGCAGGTGTTTTAATACATTGGATAATGATAAATGCTACAATCCAACTCTGAAAAAGCTACATTGCATATCGTTTTAGGGAAGTATTAATATGGTTTCCCAAGGAAGTGAAAAATCATTTTTAACTTGAGTAGTAACATTTTCCTCAATAAAAATTATTTTCAGATTAAAAAGGTGCAAAACAGGATTATCACAGTGGCAAGGAACCATATAGTAAAGCACTAAAAAAAATACTATCTATTTTATCTTAGGAAACAAGGACTGAAAAAGAGACATTCTACAACCATATGCTAGAGTAAAAATTGAAAAGGATAAGAGCTATTTAAACTGGATTAGTGTGATATTTTACGTGTTTCATATGTATCAAATGCACACTTACTGATATGCCACAAGAGGACCACAGTCATGCACAGCATCATTGTGTTCACTTTTGCAACATGCCGACTGTAAGCAAGCAATTCTTAAATATTTCTATATCTATACATAGGAATAAATACATCTGTGGGTTTTTTTCTAATGACTGCATACATCTTTTTAAGGGACAATATTTATTAATAATTCCTTAAAAATTTAAAGGAGGTGGTTATTAACTAAATTGCTGCAAGGTATTTGAGAAGTCAAGGATTTTAAATTGGCTGCGGTGATGGTAACACCACCGTTTTTCTTGTAGAACTGTCACACTCTGTATTGTGAAAGGTTAATTAGTTTTGCTATTAGCTTTAATTGACTGCTTTTGTAAATCACAGGATGTGTCATCTTCACTGTTGTTGTCAATTCCAGAGATTGGTAAGTATGGATTGTACTCCCATTACTTTTTAATCAAATGCCTGCTGTCAAACAGAATTACCCAAGACAGAAGTAAATAGTTGCTTCCCATTGTTACGTGTTATCAAGGCTAATCCAGCAATGCATTAAAGGAGCAAGCAAATCTCACTGCAAAATGGCATGAATTTTATCCAGTTCGGTTGTCTAAATGTAAAAGTCTGACATAATTTGCGTTTTTATCTTGGAATAAGTTGACATTGACTATGTGTTTTCTCATAGATGGATAATGTATCAGTAGGTTAAACTTGGAAATTTAAATATGAGATGCCTAAATGCTGCTACTTGATAAACATCATACTTGAGTAATTTCCTGAATGGATGGCAGATGTCCAGAAAACTGAATCAGGAAAATACATAAACTGACATTTTGTTTCATGGTTCTGTATAAATTGGTATTCTGTATAAATCTGTTCCAGAAGAGTGACTGGGCTGTGCCAGAGCAGTGGAATTAAAATACAAGGGCAAAAAAAAATTCACAAATATTTCCCAGCATTTTTCTTTTCAAATCAAGTTTATAGATGAAATTATTGTTTACAAAATAGGTAGGAAATGCTCTTCTGGAGCTTCAGGAGTCAGAGAGTTTATGGTGAAAGATTTTAAATCAGAGGAAGGTCCTTCTAAACAGATTCCAGTGATATTGGCCTACTGAAAAGATGCATAATTTCCTTAGGTCTTTATCTGTTTTGATACACTGAGAGATTAAATTAATGTACCTCTGTACAGTGTTTATTGATAGCATAAAGGATTTTTTTTGGATGTACTTTACTACTGTTTGTCTCTTAGGTATTTAATGACTTGGACTTGAATAGTTATGTCTAACATGGTGTAATGAGAAATAATATATTCCGGAATCAAGCAAATCAAATACTGCTATGTAGCTGTATTTTTTAAATAAACAAAATCTTATATTCAGCTATGTTAGGATATGTTTGTAATATTTAGGGAGTTAGAACATATAGTAGCATGTCATAAAATCTAAGTAATCTGAGATTCCTATCCAAGTCTTGATAAAGTAAATTTAAAAAAAAGGACAAAATTACAGCTTTAAAATATGGGACATGATTAAAGAGAACACAAAAACATAGGTTCTGTCACAAGATCTGTGTCTCTTAGTAGCTGTCTGTGATCTTATAGTTCATCTCTCAGAGATGGAGTTAATAACATCTCTTAGAGTTGTTGGATTCAGTAACTGGGATTGGGTTTTCTGTGAAGAGAGAGACTTTGATCGTGTAAACATCGACAGGGCTTCGGAGTGTGAGCCCAGGAGAAAACACAAAGTCTTAGGAAGGCTGATGAGGACCTTGCCACTGCCAAGAATGTCTCCACAGCAACCCATGAAGATCATACAGACAATTGTCTCTCTAACACAGTGCTGTTGTACCAAGAAATATGTTTCTGCTGCATTCCTTGAACACTATTTTAAGAACCAGAAGTTCATCCTCCAGCACACAGCTGTGCTTCAGAGAAACAAGATAACATGATCTTATTGCAATAAATAATTCAGTATTACTGCAAATAGTAGCCTATCTATATGTATATATGTAGTATATATATTTCAGTATTAGAGCTAAACAACTCCAACTGAAGGTAAAGCAAAAATATTCAGTATAATTTTAAATGTACATATATCAAGAAGTTAAAATATCAGCCAAAACCTTCCACTCTTTTTAAAACCATATCTTTTTCTCTCTCTCNTGTTTGGGTTTTTTTTTTTTTCTTTTTTTTTGGTTTTTTTTTTTTTTTTTTAACATCGCACAAGTTACTTGCAGTACCAGCTCTTTGTACTCATGCCTTTCATCCTCTTGCTGGGCCATGAGCTACTGGCAAAGCTGCTGCAAAACAATGATGAATAACCTTCACAAACAATGCTTCCCAGCATTTACAGGCTCCGACATTTTCTGTCCTTATGATTTTTTTTGCTTCTTTTTGTCTTTTACCTTTTGCACACGTATTTCTTTCTTTATGAAAATTGCCTCAGTTTTCTCTTGTAGGCTGATTTTATATTAATTTTTTTCTGCAGTAAGAAAAATCAGACATCTAATACAGTTTTAATGACTACTTCCTCCTCTTTCACAGTGCTTTAAATACATGTTGGAATTACTACCATGGGGGTCTGTCTCAATAAATATGAGATTGAATCTGTTCTGAAATTTGTTGTTCCTCTTGCAACTGGATACTCTGTTTGCTCTTCACAGTGCAATCAACAGCTCATGGGACAAACTGAAGCTCAGAGGAAGGTTGTATTTATTTACCTCTGCTCTGAAGAGGAACTCCAGCTGATAAAGGCCCCTAGTGTGTGTTCAGAGCCTTTTCTCATGTGCCTGTGGAAAGGCTGTGCGATGTTATAAAAGAAGGGCTCGGTGGTTTGTTCTGTCCCTTACCTGACGCAGGCAGGGACGCTGTGTGCACGCTGCCATTCTCCCCTGAGACAGCAAACTCAGACCCACTCCTGATAAATGGGACACAGGGATGCTCTGTGGTGGGAGCAGACAGGAACCAGAGGAGCTGCTCTCTTTTCTCCTTCCCTCTCTTTACCTTGTATTGTGGACTCCTGAGAACAGGCTATATATTATGAGATGAGCAAAGAAGGTCTTTCATTAATATCTCCCAGTCTCCTCGGATGTGATGCACGGGCAATCGTGTAATGGGGAGAAGAGCAGAACTCAGGAACTTTGCACACAGCGAACACAAGTTACAATTCTGTGGGCAGTGAAGGTGGCTGACTTTGAGGCTTAGGCATATGAACAAGCTGACAGCTTTATGTTCTGATTCTCAGACGTAGCAGGCTCACTGCTGAGAGAAATTTAAATATACTTGTGCAGAAATTTAGCGTCTATGCCCCAAATCCTTATTTTAAGGCAAAAACCCTGTTGTACAAAATATATTTTGAAAACAGAGAAAGTCTTTTGGCTGTTGAGATGTGGAATACTTCCCATAAAAACTATAAGCTCTGTTCCATTTATTGGTCATTCTATGCGTGCCTTCCTTTCTGAGGTTATGCTCATATTTTTGAAAGAAAAATGCAAAACAAACCAACCAAACAAAAAAAGAAAATAAACCAAAACTCAATTCTGACTGTACATTTCTACCATATGTAAAAACTCTTGATCTGAAGTAATGTGATATGTGGGAAAATAACACTGATACTTCACAATATGTTCAAATATGAAAAATAAAGACATGTACTTGTACCAATCCAGTTCCAACCAGCTTTATTTCTGTCTTGTGACTTTCTAAAATGTTGTAGGAAAAGTGAGGCAGTGGGAAGAGTATAATGAAGGAATAATGTGAGAAGAGGTGAATCTGAGGAAAAAGTTTCACTAGTATCAGAAGTTGCCCAAACCAGTGACCTAAATTACAGTGTAGGGGATCAGTCTTCTCCAGTAAGATTTTTTTTCCAATAATCTAGAAAGACTTG
>WEKY01012224.1:0-24975 GCA_013390045.1 Picathartes gymnocephalus
TCTTGTGAATAGTCCCTCTCCATTATTTCTTGCAGGCTCCCTTCAAGTACTGGAAGACTGCCATTAGATCAGCCCAGAAACTTCTCTTTTCCAGAACTGGGCTGAACAACCCCAATTCTCTCAGCGTTTCCTCATAGGGGAGATGGTGCATCCCTCTAATCATCCTGGTGGCCTGTCCACATAAATTAATTTCCCTTGAACATTATCATTATTATTATTGTTGTTGTTATTATTATTACTGCTCCTATTACTATAACTATTATGCCAATGAACTATTCACTCTCACAATAGCTTTATTTTTAAACAGCTTATGCTGAAAAATATTACTGTAAAAAATCAACTGTCAACATGATGTTCAGTATTACCAGAGTTAGTAACTGGATTTGGGGATTTCGGTATAAATAGTATAGAGACTTAAGCATGGTTTGAAAAACCTAATAATCCTATATGGTCTGAATCATGAGTTTTGCCAGGAAAAGGTAGAGCTTTCACAACCTTTTTGTCCTCTTTCAAAAGGGAGCCTTGGCTTTCTTTTCTTTTTAAAAGACCTTGAGACAGAAGATGAAAAATCCAACATTTTACATACTAATGTACTAATGTTCTTATGTCAAACATTCTATTCTCAAAGGTCTGCTTCACTTTTTCCTTTGAAGAGTTATCTTTGCTTTCCTTCCTTTAGAGAATGAAAGGAAATAATATATTCTTCTATAGAAAAAGTTATTCCCAGAGGATCTGTCATCATCTGAAAAAAACTGCAAGATATTAAGGCCACTCCAAATCATCTGTTTCTTCTTCTCCAATTTCTAGATTCATATTTATTATTTTTCTACCTTTTAAAACACCTTATTGAGAAAATCACACAAACTGTCATTGCTGCTCTCCCATATTTCATTTGATAGTGATGACACCAACAGATTTCTTTTGCAGCAGGAAGTATCTGCAAGAATTGGGGGTGTTTGGTGAATTTTTTTCAGTCTCTGAGAGAACTCATCAGGGATGAGGATTGGATCTTCCTGGACTGGCTGACTGACTACCATGAAATGAACAGCTTTGCGCTATCAAGATCTTGCACGATAGAATTTTTAAATGCTATTCTGTTTATTGTCTAGAACAATTGCAAATATTAAAGACAGAGGTAACAATAGAGGTTGTAAAGAAGATGGTTTCCAAAACCGTACTCAACATTTCTAAAACCAATCTTTAAAAAATTGGGTTTTTTCTAAATTATTGCTCTCAACAATTTAATTCTTGTTCTCTGGGAAAAATAATTGAGTTGCCAATTTTGGAATTTCAGCACAAAAAACCCCCAAAGAATTATTTTAATATATACTTTCTACCTTTTACTCTGATACTTCTGGAGATTCTGAACAGTACCTTGATTTAATAACCCAGATAACAGTGGTTCTTACCATACAAAATTGTCAACGGAATAGATAACAGTCATAAAAAAGAAATCAAATGAAGTGCTTTGGAAGAGACTAGTTGCACATGAGAGTCAGGAAGAAACTTGCCTTGTAGTCTGTAAGATAACTGAATTATGCTTTCTTCTAATTTGATAAACCCTAAGTAAAAATGATGTCAAGAAATGAGCCAAGATGTGCAACCGTTTTTTCATATGACATTTTCTCCTGTGCTATTGCTATGTTAAATGAAATAGATGAAGCAGGGGAATATTCAATAGTCACACACTCAGTTCTTGTTTCCTGAGACTGAAATGTCACATCTTTAAAAACTGGAAAGACCCTGAAAGGATGAAAACCACATCAGTATATATTGTGTTATTAAGGGCAAGCAGCACCCATTTTCATGGAGGATGACACATGAATTTCAGAATTTCTTCAAAATTGTATTACTTTCTTAATTTATGAAAATGAGCTTAAAAGAGGTGTAAATGTTTCTGCTCCTCTTTAAAGATATATCATCAGAATTCTCCATTTCTGGTCACACCACTTCACCTCAAGATGCAATTTAGGACTAATTTTAGTGAAGTTTCTGGTACAAAGTCAATAATGTATGTATGTCACACTCACTTAAAATTTTTAGTATCAATATCTACCTCTTTTCACAACTTTTCCTCTAATTTTGCTTTGAGTCAGAAAATGTTCTCTATGTCAACACTTCTGACTAAGTATCTTTCATTTCAGACATTATTTCCACTATCTTCTACTCTTCCACTCAAAGTGTTTTAGTCAGAAGTTCACATCTGACACCTATTTAATAACAGCTGAATCACATTAAAAAAATCTATCTGATTTTTCACTCTTATCACAACTTATCTTATTGACCTTTAGGAAATGTATTTTGTTGGGGGACATAGTTTTCCACTTTTGTGTCTCAGATCATCTGGCACTCAACACTTTGATCATCAACTGCCAGCTCAGCCAGCACTGAATTTCTTACTTACCAACTACTAAAGAATTTATTTCCATAAGCAAATAAATCAAACATACATGCATACTTATTACAGTATTTTCTTCACTGCATTTTTCTATGGCATTTATATTTCCTTCTTTGCTCTAGCTCTTGTACAGATTTCACTATAATGATGATAGCATCCAGGTCTGTATCTTTCTTCTTAATCTCTATAACAGTCATTACTTATAATGATTTTTTTATCACATGAAATGCCATTAAGTCAAAATATTTGTTGATTGAATTCAGATTTATGGTTAAAAAAATAATCAATAATGATAATCAAATTCTTTCTACAAAACTTCACTTTATAACTCATAAAATAATGCTATGATTTATGCATTTGTGGGCCCCAAATTTATTGCAGTTTTTTCCCTAATAATGATAATCTGATTTCACATAAAGGAATTTATTTTGTGACATAGAATACTGCCAGGGTAAGACTGTATGTTGGAGGAAGAAGAGAGACAAAGGCACTAAAATGTAGAAAAATTTTGCATTATTTCCTGGATTTGCTATTGCTATATCCTCTTCATAGTTTTCCCAAAAAAATTTTAACCTACCTAGAATCTTGCAGCTTGACTCAATACACATAATCCTTCCCAGCATTTCACTTCCACTTTTATTCTTTCCAATGGCTTGCAGTACAGCACCACATCATATTACTGACAATCTCCTTCAGTTAGATTGTCAGTTTATATTTTAAAAAAAATTGGCTACATAACCTTGAAGGCACATCACAAGATTGACAAGAGACAACTATAGAGAACCTTCAGAATACAGATTTAAGGACTGATATCTATACATCCAACTTGGTTTTATAGCTTTTGCATTTTGGCAGAAAAATAATTACAGGCTATACAATTTTACACGTATTATATTCATTACAAGGTAAAGCCGATATTTTTTGAACGATCTTCAGGCAAAGCCAAACTTACCTTTCCTGCTTCTACACCACTCTAGGTCAGGATAGAAATTGTGGAAAGGAATGGCTGGCACTGCTTTGAACATATGCCTTGGAAAAGCTGTCACCACTGGCAGACTATGAACTATTTAACAGTTCAGTAGCACACACCATTTTCCAAGTACTATACATGTGGCCCTGTGAACTAATATGTGACAGTTGTATTTGCTGATTTTCATAACCTGTACAATCTGCCAAATGTATATATATGTCTGTACTACTTTCATATTTATGCTAAAGATTCTGCTCAAAGGCACAAGCAAATTCTGTGTCACAATAAGAGATATTTAATCCATTCAGGCATCCAGTAGATAGTGAAGCTACTTGAAAAGCGACTTCCTACATACCTTCCTAAATATTCAAGAGCATTTAAATTTACTACAGAATGGAAGCTTTCCTCTAGAATTTCCTCTCTCACTGCAATAACAATTTCAAGCTCCTTAGAGGAAAGAAACATCAATCATCTGTGTTGCACCAGGTGGTGCTGGCTTATGACAATTCCAGTAAGAAAGGCACTCAGCCTATGTAAAGTTTTCTTAAAATGCTATTTATTGGAGCTAAGACTATAAAGAAAAAGAAGATAGGATCAATAACCTTTTGTCCCTTCAGAGGCTGGGAATCCTGAGCTGTGTGGAATTGAAGAGGACTCCAGCATGCTGTGCAGATCCCATCCATGGAAGGCTACCCCAGTCTGAGCTCTTACAGTTGTTTCTTACAACTGAAACAACTCTATACATCATTTATACTGATAAATTCAGCATTTTATACTGAATAAAAAGGACATAGACATGGGAACCTGCTGAAGTTTCAGATAAAGGCAAGGACAGTCACTGGTGTAAGCAGTGGTATCAACCGGGAGCAGCTTGGAAGCCCTTCTGTTACAATCACCTGGCCAAGTTCATCCTTTAGCCAAGGGACATGGGCAGTGCAGCACAGGCCTGCCTTGGCTGGGTGGTACATGGATTTCTACCTCCTTGATGTACAATGGTCTTCCAGTTAGGATCAGCATCCAACATTTCAGTGGCATGTAAATTCTTTAGAGTAAATTGATTTTAAATTATGGGGCTGTACGAAAAGCCAGTTAAATTGCATACCTGTCAGCACCACTGTGTGCTCTCCACCACAAGCAACCTTATTAACTTTTTCCATAATTCCCAGTACGGGCTGTGGGACTCTATTGTTCTTCAGCTGTTCAGGAAATAATCCCAATTTCCCGTTGGCAGGTTCTCCAAAAGTATAGAGTTCACCATCTCCTGTGAACATACGGAACAGAGCATGGTTTCCAGCACACACTCAGAAGCAAGGATGGGTTGTCAAGACTGCTGCAGACACAAATTATTAAGAAAGAAAAGTGTATGAACATTACAGGATAGCTGAATATATTTGTATAATGCCTAAACAGCTGCACAAAGTGTACTGTTTTGATGGGACATGAAGATGAGAGATTTTAGCCCCCTCCAAGTTCAGAATCCCAATATTTATCTTCCAAGGAATGCAGCCAAGGGAAAAAAAAACCATATACATCCTGCTTCTGAGAGGTGGTAATTCCCTCTGTAATCAGTATTTAAGTCAACTGAAGTTGCTTGTACGAATCTGAACTGAAATAGAAAATAATTTTGCATGGAATTTTGATGGAAAAGCAACCTGCTCAAGCAGGGTCATCCCAGAGCACACAGCACATGATTGTGTCCAGACGTTTCTGGAATAACTCCAGTGAGGGAGGGTCCACACTTTCTCTGGACAATCTGTCCCAGTGCTTGGTCACTGCACAGGAAAGAAATTCTTCCTCATGTTCAGGTGGAACTTCCTGGCCATCAGTTTCTCCTCGTTGCCTCTTGTCCCATTGCTGGGCCCCACGGAGCAGAGCCTGGTCCATGCTCTGCCCCCTCCCTGCAGACACTGACAGACAGGGATGAGGGCCCCCCTCAGCCTTGTCTTCTCACGGCTTTCTTACATTTTTCTACACTTCTTTTCTAAGATTTTTTTGCAGTCTGTCTGTGCTTTTTAAGAAGCAGCAAATTACCTCAGCTACAAAAAAGTGTATTTCATTTAATTTCAAACCTATGGACCGTATTTAGGCTTCTCTGTTCAGTTTGATTTCCTGTTTTAATTCTGGTTTTGTCCTTATATCTATGTGCAGAAATACTCTGAACAGGCTGATACTTTGCCGTTATTTGCATCAGCATCAATTTTCTATTCGAAAATAGTAGCCCAATTAAAAAGATAAAGATCAACTGCAATGTGAGGTTTTCTGTAACCAAAACATTCTGCTGACAAGAAGAGATTTTTATTAAACATTCTAAGTTAAAAGCAAGAAAGAAAAAAAAAAACCAACAACAAAAAGAACCCTGTATTTTTGGAAGGTAAGTATTTTTTTAATTCTCTTAGATCAGCCATATATTTCTAGAAACAAGTTGAAAAACCCCCCAAAGCACTTGGGAGATAACTACTTATGCAGTTCTCTTTGAAGAGACCAGCAGTTCTTTTTAAACACTACTGCACTGAAAAAATTAATCCAATCACTATCTAATTAAGAGGATTAGAGATTCAAATGGCCAAGCCTCCCAAACTAATCAAGTTTATTACATTTTTTCCACTTAACAATCCAGCTAACAAAGATAAAACCATTTACCAAGGCAATTTTTGAATACATTACACATCCCTTTTAGGCAAATAGTGGTCTAAAAACTATGAAAAATAGCAATCAAGCATAAACAGAACCCAGTAAAACCCAGATAAATTTTGAGTGCAGTATGTGTGCAGTACATCTGCATGCTGAGGACATGATGTACTGTCTGCAGTACACCTGCATTTTAAGGACACTCTGTTCACAACAGGACCTGGTTATTTAATTTTCTCCTCTCATATGAGTCACACTCTCACACGTTGAACTTTCCCTAGTGTGGCACATTTTCTGTATGACTAAACTTTAAATCACAGCAGCACGTCAAGGAAATGGACAAGTGAATGGAAAATGTCCCTCAAAGCAAAATGTGCATTTGAGAATACATAAGAGACCTGGCTGGTGGCAAATGAGGGACAAAAATGAGTGGACAAAAGAACTAGATAACGGTGATTCCTTGAATAAATGAAGAAGAAAAGGAAAAGAAATATTTATTCAAGACCACATTGGTTAAAACTGTCTCAAACACTGAAATTCAGAGCATGGAAGTGTTTGTGGGATGAATGATTCTTAAACCAGTCCTTAAAAATAATGACAAAATACATTAAAAAAAGGAATTCAAGGAACCTGCAAAGCACTCTTTGAAAAGAGATCTTCTCAGTAAATCTATCTTGACCTTGATTATAGTTACAATTCATGCTGGGGAAACACTAGATGGGGTCTAATATATTCAATTCCTTTCTGACTGCACGAATCTAGTTCTGCTGTAGAACCCAGAGCTGTGGTGAGATACACCAGCTTTTCCTGCTCTCCATCTCATCCAGGGGACAAATGAGCTGTACATACTTGCCAAGCTTAATGCTTCCTGAAAATTGTCCCCTCCTGAGTGTGTGGTTAAGGGAAAGTCAAGTAAAGATCTGTACAAGGGCTCAAAACTGTTGCTACACTCTCCCAGCAGTTTCTCTGTTACTTTGTTTGAGACAAAGCCCTAATACTGAGACCCAATGTCCCAAGCCTGCAAAATGGAAAGAAAGAAAACACACTGAGAAAAAGTCCTAAGGAGAGCTGGAAGCTACGGACTAAAAACTTCTTTTCAGTGGAACTCTTTGAAGAATGCAAGGAGAAGGAAAGGGAGTAAACAATCATCTTTCAAATATAAACTGAGTAACCAGACTAGTTCCTAATTTGCATATGGAACTGAGTTAGCCATTGCCTGTGCATGCCCAGTCTAAATTTCAGAAGTGATTTTTTTTTATTAAAAATATTCAGGATTTATTCTGTTCTTCTATTCTACAACTACTTTGGCATCACTGGGGTCCACGTGTACATGGTAGAACATAGGTGACTGGCATGCTCAGCAGTTAAATTATTGTCTGCAAAGAAAGCCTTCTAGAAAGCAGAAGGAAGAAAGATGACATTATCTATTTGGAACTATGAGATGAGACATTGCTCTTGGCTTTACAGCAGTTAAACACCTTAAAGATAAAAGCCTACTAAGAAAAAAATCTTTTAAAACCCAGCAATGTCAAAGAAATAAGAACTTCAATTTAAAAAGAAAACAAAGCTGGAACCCACACTTCATCACTTTTTAATTCAATAGTCTCTTATTAATGAACATCCTGCCCTGGAGAGGGCACTCTGTGTCCACACTATGTTTTCTCGTGTCCTCATGAGCCACCTTTTAGTTTTAACCCAGATATGCCTGTGTTCCCAACAGGTTTTTCAGTCAGTGCACACCTTATGTCAAATATAAACATAAACATATTAAGAAAGGAAGCCATATGGTGCCATGCTCATCAGTTCAGCCTGACAGCAAGTACCAAGTCTTAGATTCCAAAACCATGTTACATGATTAAAGATGGTGTATTATTTGATGTCTAAAAATCAAAATGTGGTAATTCTATAGTATTCTAATAACTGGTCACATCCTGTGACTATGGTATACTCAGAATAAATGCATAAAGTTAATTTTAAGCACTGTGTGGATACATGCTCATAGTAGTGCAACAGAAAACCGATTCTGCAAAAGTATTTGGATGTCCCATACTCAATTTTTATGGTAGCTGAAGTATCAGTCAAATAAAACTGTCAGCAAGGGGAGAAAGGAAAGTAATACAAAAATTTATGCTTTCACCACGAAGCCATGTGTGTGTCAGTAGGTTCAGTGACATAGACTGAACCCAATTCGTGCAGAAGTTGCAGATATTAAGGCTGAAAATAAAGATTTTCCATCTCATACTCAGGCCTGTTTAAGCAGTTACAGGTTCAAGAACTCCTCATTTTCACAGGTGATAACCAGTCCTATTAATATTTTGAGAAACTCCATTTTTCTTAATCAAGTACAACCCTAAGCCTTTTTTTCTTATCCCCTTCCATTAAAAGTTTCCACTTCCTTAGGGCACTTGGCACACACTGTTCTCTCCTTGCTCTCAGATGCTTGTCCTCAACCCTTCTATTAATGAGAGCTTTTGTGACACCCTACTGCAATGCTGGACCTTCAGCTGTTGGCTCTAAGGCAGAGATACACACATTCCTACTACATCCTTGAAGTAAGAATCTTTTTTTCCCCCCATTTATTCTGAGTTCAGGAAGCTGTATTTTTCCTAACAGGTGCTGAGCTCCTGATCAGTCCCAGACACTTAATTCATTTACTGTAATAAAGCACTGGTAATAAAAGTTGCACACTACCAGTATAACACCTAATTAATATTTGTCCACCGTAGCAAGCTCTCATTCTGTTAACAGCATGTTCTCAGAGAGCAATATAGATATTGTGTGCAGAAAAGTAACATGTATCAAGTAATCTGGGAAAGGTATCTGATGGAACAACTCCTGGGCACCCATTAAAAGCTTTACAATCAAATCTATTGATCCTTTGAAATCTTTAATTACTCTGAGGGGAGCAAATGGTGAAGTTTAATAATGTAAATCCATATGGCTGAGAAGAATTCATAGCTGCTCATACATAATGCCATCAATACTGGCTGATAATTCATCCATACTGGCATTATTAAAAACTAGTGGAATCTTCACTTTGGAAACCAATGGAGAGTTGGGAAGAGAGAGGTGGAAAGCAATAGGGAGGTGGTTTGGTTTGGAGGTCAGACAACAGCTCACCATAGAATTGCTTCTCCTCATACCATGTACTGCCTGTTTAACTGACTTCAAGACTTACATTTTGAGACAGAACAAACTTGGAAAACAATCTTGCGCTTGTAGCAAATGAGATTAATTTTTCCTCATAAGATAGAAATATTTAATATTCATATTTCTAGAGAAGATGAAAATTAATCATCAAAAAAAAGAAAAATCTCAAGAAAAATTAGATTTTTGAAAACATAGTATTAATTCACAATATATGTCATAACCTTCATTAAACAAACTGATATTTCATTCTTTCTAATATACTTTTGCACAAGAATGTGCAAATGCAGAAAATTAACTGCAAGTTTTCTCTTTGTGTGTGATACAAAACTATACAGAAGTTTTCTGTCACATGGCAGTTTTTAACAATTATGGTGGATCAAGTTCCAAACAACTATTTGAAAACCACTATCTTGTCCACTAACCTCTATTCCTATTCTCTTACCTGTAATCAAGGCAGAGTGATAATATCCACAGGATACAGAGGAAACAGGTTTTCCAATATCCACTTTACAGGGGACACTGACAGAGACTTCATTGGCCAGGCCAATCTGACCTTCTGAATTATCACCCCACACAAAGAGCTGCCCATCTTCTAAAATGAAGACACAGATAGTTAATAGATTTAAAACAGAAACTAATGGAAAGTTAATCTATTTACTGAAGAGTATTTCAGAAACTCTGTGTATTATACTACTGAATATCATGATCTCAGGGACATAAAATGATAATTTAGCACAATGTAAAAAAGGAGTGAGAAATAAGAGGGTATTCCTTAAGCTTTTCAAGTGACACAGAACACTTACACACCAACTGATGTTAGACCATAAATACCAACAGAAAATGTACTATGTAAAAACTGTTCCTTCAGAAAGAGGAAGACTGAATGAGACAATTCAGATGCCAGAGGTCAGTGTGAAAATATTACAGTCAATTTAAGGCATCTTCTTAATTCTAGGTGCAAGTCACCCCTTCCTCATTCTTCCAAACTTATTCTCTGTTCTGACTTTGGTAGACATCCCACTTATTCATGCCTAATCTTTCAGTTCTCCTCACAGGTGGTTATAGTGCCTGCTTCATTTTGCTTTCCTTAAACTACAACAGTAGATGTTCCAAGTTTATTAAGACCAGCTTCTATTGAAACAAAGACCAATGGCAACAGTAAAAAAAAAACAAAAAACCCAAACCCAAAAAAAAAAAAAAAAACCCAAAAAACCAACCAAAAAAAAAAACCAAAAAAAAAACCAAACCAAAAAAAGGCAGTGAACAACATGAAAAATCTCTAGATTGTTCTAGAAGAGATAAGATCTTTTCTATGCATATTTCTTATTGGTGGGAAATAAGTTTTGAATAAAAAAGTACCACCTACAGTGCTGCTGAAATGGTGTTAGGAGCTAAAATAATTCAAAATTATCCTAAAAATCTCAGGAGAATGGCAGCAATTGGAATAAAAAAAACCAAAAAGCAAGCAGGCTAGCATTTCTCTCAAGTTCTGAAATTACATCCCCAATAACTTACCCTAAAAGGTACAGAAACAGCTACTTTACAGAAAGACTTGAGAAACTGCATAATAGGGTAATAAAGGACAACCCATCCAATGCCTGGAAGTATTGTAACTGTGTGGATTTCAGCATGATAACTCTGCCACCTGAGAAACAGATGAGAGGCTCAGCCTCTCCCAGAAGTAATGACACAGCTGAGCAGCCTGTAACAACAGACCACAATAGTTACAGTAACAAGTGGAATTAGAGATCCTTAGTTTTCATAGGATTCATGATTTGTAGCTGCTTTCCCTGGAAATAAACTGAAGATTTTGTTTCCTTTTGGAGGTATCCATACTGTTCCTCCTCTGTAAGTATTTCTACTAAACTTTCACAAGAACTCTAAGAAGTTACTGAGACACACCCCTGGCCAGACTGTTAAAATAGCCAATTGGCTGTCAAAAAATGACTGTGGCTACCAAGGAAAGAAGACAGTGAGGATAGGAAACGCACCCACATAAGCAAACAGAATGCTGGCATAAATGTCTTCCTGGACCCAGGCTGGACACACATAAATAGATTTTATTAGCAGTTGCTCTCACCAGTTACTGCTGCTGAGGTGTATGATCCAGCTGATAGTTGCTTGATCTTGTGCTTGTTGGTAAAAAAACTAATTAAATGAAATGTGGTCCTTTCCTCTGTGTCAGCTAATCCCAACTGGCCTTCACTGTTACCACCAGCAGCATAGACATTTCCTTTTTCTGCATACAGAAAAGCACAGGTAATACACAGAAAGAAGAAAACAGATCAAATAATTTAATTTTAAACGAAAAAAAATCACAAAAACTTTAGGGTCTATTACCCCAAAATACCCTCCTGCTGAAATTAGCAGTTTCTGTTGTAGCTAGCAAGGTTTTCCTGCACACCCTTGGATCTGAATTTCCAAAGGCCTTATATGCATTTAGACTGCATTCCCCACTATTCTGGAGACTGATCGAAAAAATACATATGATTGGAAGTTCTGCAAGAGCTCTGAGAAAATGACTACCAGTAGCTCTGGCAGCCAGAAGCAGCTGCTTCCACAAATAATATCTATTTCAAGATAAAGCGGGAGGAAAAGGGTGAATGATGTCACACAAAAGGAAAACTGAAGCTGTATTAATACATAAATTGAAGAGATTAATAACTTGATAGTTTTGAGTACTGTGAATGAAATATATTTTACTTAGTTTTTGATTAGAAATACTTTACTTATTTTAATATCTCAATAACTTCCAATTTAATTAACCAGGTATTTTTTTAGAATCTTGAATTAATGCTGATGACAGGTATCTTCAACTTTAGAAAACTTTAAGATTTATATTTTTAATTTTAGTATGTTTCACATCGAAAATGCTCATCTATGATGAAACAGATACAGTCTATTATTAGCACAAATCCAGGCAGAAATGTGATAAATAAACTAACATATAATTGATAAATGGCCACAAATTATCCAGTGTGTACACCAAAGGAGACTAATATTTACCCTGTGCAGTCTTGCATATTCAATTGTTATTAATATGTTCTATTTTATTCTAACCATCTTATTTACAGTGTTCCAGGTCTCCACATATATAAACCTCCTAATAATCAAACAATCCTCTTTATAACATTGCTGAAAGCTAAAGGATTACAACCACAAAGATGGCTATTCCATTACATAACTTATAGAAGCATGACAAGAATCTTCATAAATTCTCTGTAGACTTTGTTTCTACAAATTTATTTTTAAGTTTAAATTTACAATTTATTTATTTTTAGCTTAATAAAGCAACTTGTCATTGAAATAGCAGATTATGTTGTATAACCAAAAATGCAACAAAATTTGAAGACTTGAAAACATTCAGTTCTACTATATTTATTCAAATATATAACTTCACACTAATACAGATTATTTATCAAAGGTAAATTTTAAGTACAGATGCACATAAAAATAACAATGTATCTTTACAAGGCTTGAAGGAAATATTCATAATTGTTAACCACATCTTTAATGCCGGCAAGAAATTTTTCCATATGTCTGTTACTATGAAATGACTATATCACATTAGTTTATAAATGCATTGGCTCAGAATAAATCAAACAATTCTAAAAAAATCCAAATTCTAAGAACTGGATGTCAAACTCCTAAGTTTTAGCAGTCCCATTTTCATTTCTTTTTCCTTCCTCAACACTTCTGGGGTTCCTAATGTAATTTTGCATGAAAGTAAAGTAAGAAACATATCTTGACTATGTATGAAATAGAGGTTACATACCTGTGTAAACTAAAGTGTGATTTCTTCCACAAACAGCAAGTTTTGGTTTTTCTGGTTTTAAAGCTATGAATTAAAACCAAAGAGGAGGGTAAGTTACAAACAAGCTGACAGCTGGTTCAACAACAAAATGCTCTATGCTCTAGAGGGAGCTCTGATTTCTTCTTTTCACATTTTTACCAACAGAATTATTACAAGATTCGTTGCCCATTTGAATCTAGCACATGACTTATCCAATCAATATTACCCCAAGATAAGAAAATAGTTCAGACCTTAAAAACTTAAAACTCTTGAGTTAACTTGATGATGGTTACTTCATCCCAATGCCACAGTCCCTGGAATTTATCATTTATGGGATATGCCTCAAAGAATATATTAAGTTGCAGGATAAAATTAATAATGTAAGCTGTCTTCAGTTTTCATTAACAGCACTATTGTTACTTCCCTCTTAGACTTTTCCCACTGCTGTAAATCTTTGAAACCACACTGTTCCTTTGTCTTACCATCTCTATCTCCCTTCATTGTGCTCACATCCCTTTTCTGCTCCGATCTCTGCCTGATTGCTGAACTCAATTGCAAAGGGCAGCCCTACCTGGACTAGTGCCTACATTTTCTGTGTGTGTCATCCTGTCTTGATTCCAGCTGAGTTACCAGCAATGAGAGTGCCATGGCATGCACTTCTCTGCAGTCTGGTCACTTTGAAAGACTGGGAATGTATGTGAGGACTCAGGAGTTATTTTGGTGGGAAAGAGAGAATACAGAGGTTCCTCTTCTCCTATGACAAGTGCGCTCCATTTCAGAAATAGAGAGGAAAAATGTCTCCCTGACTTTTCCATCCTTGCTCCAGTTACTGTTCATTGTCAACAAATTATCCTCTCTCAGTCATGTCCATGTACCCCACGCAATGCTCTAAAACAGGATTATTTTTACATAATGAATCTTTAATTGCTTTTCCACTGCACTAGTCCATAACAAAGCCAAGAACAAACATCCCCTTCACAAACCCTGTCAGTCCTTCCAGATCAACTTTCATCAGCTCTTTAACATTCAAATTAAGGTCCCTTCTACCAAGTCACCAAATAAATCTATCAGCTTAAGCATGAACCGTCTCTGGTCTGTCACACAGACACAAACTTAAATTGTCCACATTCAGGTTCCTGCCTCTTCTATCCAACACCTACCACTACCATCAGTCTGGAACGATAACACTTCCAATGATGGCTTCTTCCAACAATCTTAACTTGCTGCTTTATATCCCAAAACTCTGTCTCCAACTTCAGAGATAATCTTAATCAGCTCTTCAGAAACCTGTGCTCCCTAACCTGCCCCCCACCTGGGCTAATCAATTGTATTTTATGAGACATACTATATTTACAATGTTGCTGGTGATTTTTCATAATCCATTTCCTTCGTCTCTAACCAAGTCCCAGAAAATACTTTCTCAGAAAACATGCACACACAACCATTTGGCTCCAAGCAGAAACTGAAAAGTGTCCTTGCAACCCCATTCCCAAAGCCAAGTGATGACCAAAGACTAGTGAGAAAAACGCCAGGAATTCCTCCTGCTGTCTACTGCCAAGAGAAAAAAGACACCTGCCTTGTGACTTTTTTCAATGGATGCCAGGTCTGGTTTGAATTGCTGTCATCTTCTCTTAGTCTTTTATTCTCCACTGCAATTTGACAGTAAACCCAAAACTTGAAACCAAATCTGTTTAAGGCAAGGTAAGAATCAATCTCTCATCTGGCTGACAGAAGATGTGTACCTGAGAGTAGCTGCATTCTCCCTCTGAAGAGAGATAGAGGCAGGAGCAAATAAAGGACAGTAGAATAAACTAAATCAGGAAGAACAGAGTTTGACCAAGCAGGATAATTTGTTTTTAACAATAAGCTAACAGATTGATCTGCTGGCAGAAAGAGTGAAGATAAACATTTAATTGTGAAAAGAAATGTGTTAATAGGATAGATCTGACTTGACATAAATAAGGGGATAGGGAAAAGTATTGACTTAGCTTTGTTTGACAAGATAAAAACAGCTAGGCAAGATCAAGAAGATCACAGTACAATGAAAACATATTTTCCAACACGTAGGAATTTATTTTATTGCCTCATAAAAATGTATTAACATTTATGTCCCCTAGGGCATTTCTTACACTTGTTAAAAATGTAGCAGCACTTGTGAAAAGTTTCTGATAGATTTTTTTCATTTACAAAGTTGCTAAGAAAATAGTGACACAGAGGTTACACAACGCTGTTGGAACTCTGGTCTCTAATACATAGACAATGCAGAGACCAAGCATCTGATTCTTGTCTGCAGTAAAAAATGAAAATGTGGTTTGTCAGAAAAGGCAAATAGCATATAAAATCAGAGCCCTCAAAAATGACAGGATTCTAAGTATCTGAAGTAATCTTCAGATGCAAAAGGACTCAGAATCTGAAGAAATGGAAAATCAATACGGGATCCTTTTGAGCTACCTTCATGATCTTGTGCAGTAATGCGCCAATGTGATGAATAAATAATCAGTTATTTTGGAATTGCATCCTACAAAGTACCTTTTCACACGGGTGTCCTTTCAGAAACGAAAAAAAATCACACAAACCTTTAACACAAGTTGGTTTGCTGACAGTGTTCTTTGATCCTAGTCCTAACTGGCCCCAGTCGTTACTGCCGAACATGTACAGTTTACCTTTTCCTGAAAAAAAATCACAGACAGAATTCATACAAGTGTTTGAATACCTCATTCAAGACAAGATGGTCATTCACTCACAATGCTATTTGTTACTTCCTTTTTAATGTAAGGTTTAAGTTTAGGCAATTCAATATGTAAGTGTAAACAATAATTAAAATACTTGTGATTTTTCAGTTCAAAAATAGTAATTGCATTGTTTAAGTAAGAAATCCCCAGCCAGAAGAAGAAACGTCCTCATCTTTAATTACAGCACAGATGAAGTGCTCTTCAGAAAACAAGATGATGTACTCTTGGGCAGACCCTGCAGCTCAGAAACCACAGGATCTATAGGCCCCCTTATAAAATAACAGCACATCTAACTGAGCACCCACATTCTTTACCCCAAAGACATGAATGAATTTGATGAATATAAGTACAAATTAATAATACCTAACTTATTTGATTGTTTAGGGTGGGATATTTCTTTTACTGCTAAATGTCTTCTCTTGAAATGATTTACAAATATGCATTTCTATCAAATGTAGTTTCTGATAAATGTTTACAAACTGTATTAGTTTGTTATTCTGCATATAAAGATGGAATGCATGAACCCACCATGCAGTCAGAGAGTGTTGTAAACCTAAATGCAAACATTAGGTTACAAACCTTCAATAGGGACAATACTAGAATCACCTTTCAGAAATTCCTATGATGTGTCATTGGACGTACATGTTTGACCACTACAATGAACTATTGTAATTCTGAAAAACCAGTACTTTTACTGAGGAAAATACTTTTTCTGAGTATATGAACAGATGAAAATTTTGTCATCTGGGATGAAAATTAGACAGCCAAAACTGACTACTGATAATACCTTAAAATGAACTCACTTAATTTCATTTTTTTAAACTATCACATTTTTTAAAGCTGTAAAGTTCCCACTGGAAAATAAAAGTCTTGTTCCAACAGACATCTTTGCAAAACAATAGAAACTGATTTGTAAAAAGAACTCACAACAACATCCTCTCCCCCAAACACCTTTTACAACTGTTAAAAGGACTTTGTTTACTTCTGAAGGTCTGCAGACCTTTGTGCATTAGACTCCCTCATAATGTTGTCACCCTAAACAGACATTTGGTCATAGAGCTTGTCACTCTCATCATCTACAATTTCCACGACCACAATTCGTAACAGAAATTCCATGTAATAATGCTAAAATAATATGGCTGTTCCCAGTGAAGGTTCTGACTGCAGTGAAGGTTCTGACTGTGATTTACAGAGACTTTGAAATACAATATTGCAATGTTTTAAATACAAGCAAAAAATCCTATTTTTATAAAAATATCAATTTATTTTCTTAAATATAACCACAGTTTTTTAAAATTTAAAAAAAAAAGAACCAATGTTTAACAATGACTGGTATCTAAAATCCCAATCAAATTGTTAGATTTTACAATTCTTGGCATATGGGGCTATGTGTCAATATTATGTCTTTCCAAGAAAGCTGGAAGGGAAGAAAAACAGGGATCAAGTTCATGCTCACAGTGTTCTACTAACAGCATTTATATCTCCATCCTAATTTTGATAATGCAATCATGTCAAACACATGCAGAGCTGTCCCTGACAGCGAACACACCTTAACAGGAAAGATTTTTATCAGCAAATGACATCTATCCTATATTGGTATGGCTTCCTTGTATCCTTGCTTTACACTTTCCAACTGCTTTCCTAAGACAGCAGTACTTCTGTGGGAGTATGATGCCAAGCTGCCCTAATTCAATTTAAGCACATTCCCTTTTATCCATGCAAAATTCAAACAAGGTCATGCTTTTCATCCTATAATCTGCTGGGTTTTATATCAGTCTTTAAATTCTCAGGCATTGCTTTGTAAGTCAAGGAGCTTAACAGATGAGAGGAATTTTTTCACATTCTTTTACAATTGAGTGACAGCCTTTTATAATTTCAGGTTTCCTAGGAGTATAACAGAAAATAAAAAATCTGGGAAGCAGTTAATTCAGAAAGAGGATGAGAATTATTAGGCACTACAGAGGAACCAAAACAAATGCCTGTAAAGACGCAATGTTTCTTGGTCTGTACAGCAAACCAAGTTTCAGTAGAGACATGATTCAGTCTAGGCTGGCCAAGAAATCCAATATAATTTTGTATGCAAAAGGCACAATTTTCATAACTGCATACTGAGATATCCCATCCATCACAGAGATGCACTGATCCCAACAGCAGACAAATAGGCAAGGATCAAATGTCAAAATTTCATAAACTTGGATTGCTCTTGGTTTTCTGTTTCCACTTTGGTGCCGTCATCCAGATTGCGGCCATCTACCAGGTGGAATGGCTGGCACAAGACAGGTCCAACAGAGTAAGACTATGTGCAGACTGACTCTGGACAGGAGGGAAACAACAGGATATAATGAAAAGGCCTACTCAGACTGGTTTGGTGATGAAAACACAGTTCCAACAGCAGTCTCCACCCTTATCCTGATGCAAAATGAGTATTTCTCCCAAATATGTGTTCCCTGGCAGGTACACCAGCAGATGTTTCACCAATAGCAATTCAGAGCTACCTGGGAAGCCAAAAGACACTTCCATGTTTAGCAACACAGGTTTTGTGGGACACTTCAGTAAGAGATTGTCTCCCATCTCATTTCTCATGAATAGTTGCTATCACAACGGTGATTCCTGGGAACCCCATCAGTCACGTGCACTTCTGCTTCCTGAAGTGCTTTTGAAGGCATTCATTGGGCAGCTGGGAAATAGCAGCTGAAATCCCATACGCTTTGTCATAGCAGACAGCCAAGTACTCTAATCACCTATGTTTAAAGGTATGTTTTACATATCCCACCCCCCCCTTGCTTTCTAAATTATATTAGTGTGGGAGAGAAATAAGATGGGGAGATGATGTACAGACCTGAGTGTGTACTACAAGATCCTACTGAGAAACTGCATCTGAATAAAACATAAAAAGCAATATTTAGTACAGAGTATCATATGCCAGGCACTGTGATTATTTTTTTCTTGGTATTGGTTTTATTTGAGCTATTTAGTGAATAAGCTATGTTAACAGTTAATTTAAAACTCATATACAAGTCAAATAGATCCCAGGAAAACGGGAGTGACATCAGTTTTGTTAAACAAGTCATGATATTCTCAAAAACTTTATTGAGCAACAAGAACAATCATGCTTAGGACATTTGGCACACCACAGCAAAACCAGCACAGTATTTTGCTTGCTCATATACATCAACGCAAGTGTGTACTAATCTTTCTCATCCTCCCCTTGCAGTTGATGCAAAAGATACTGTGCCATGTTCTGATGACCTGCTGGTAAGCAGAAAGAACAGAAGAAAACTGGTGACAAAACACCTGCAGAGATTCCAAGGTCTCTTTGTTGGATGTTTAATGCCTTACAAAACCTGAAATTATGAGTATACTATCTTCTTGTGGTTCCATATGCACCTCCTTTCACTTTCACTTTTACAATTGGTACTTCTTTCTTTCCTTCTGCCTTCTTGTGTTGGGGGCTTCAATTCTCTCCAGAGCACTGTGCTCAGAAAAGGTGTCTTCATTCATCAGCATTTTCCCCCTGGTGAACAGGACCAATCTCTTTGATTAAATGTGGTTAAGCTGCCTAGGATACTCTAATCAAGGCAAGTAAACAATAAGACAGCTGTTAACTTTAAGTTTTGTAGGAAAGAAAATTTAATAGACAGGCATTGGAAGGAGATTCTTGAAAGTATGCATATTCATACTTCTTCATACCAGCTCCCATGAAGATGAATTAATTGCTTTCCAAAGCCTGCAGTTATAGAAGTTGCAGAGAAAGGACTTTCAGTATTCTTGGGCCAAAAAATACAGAAATGAGGTAAGAACCATTATGAAACATGCTACAAGTGATGCTAGAATATATATTGCTCATGACTGCATTAAAGACCTAAAGAAGACCACTGCTTAAAAAAATTCCTGCTTGGACATTTTAATCAAGGTTATGCCAATGGTAGGCAGCAAAAGAATAAAGAAACAAATTTCAATCCCAAACTTCCTTCCTGGACAAGGAAACATTTCTTCAACTAGCTTAGCAAACCAACTCAAAGTCATCAAGTAACTATCACTGGTCCCTTCTATTTCAACAGGTAGCCACAGCATGTAAAGAAAATTTTGGACTTTTAACTCCTGACCTAGAAAGGCAAAGGACGGACTGTTTTATATTACTTTACTCTTGTCTTTATAAAACTCATATGGGATATTGATGCTGGATTAGATGAAAGAAGTATTTGAAAGGTTCTGAATATTTTGTTTGAATGCTAAATATTAGTTCTTGTACATTTTCCTCATCAGTATTCAGTCAAGATTCAGTGCTAGATGTAGCTGTCTCTCCTGCCCACATCCAGCATTAAGGAAGGATTTGTATCTGTTTGGGTGATTGTTTTACTTATGATTGTTGAGCTGTGTTAAGTGTAAAATTTATATATTTCTATATTTTAATCTACGTCATGTTCCCACTGTCCCCTACAAATGTAGCTCCCACTCCCTCTTTCAAGGTGTGGAAAAAGAAAGGGGGGGAAATTTTGTGACCTGCATATAAAGACTGAAAATAAAATGAAGCATCCATTAAAACACACCTGCTTGAGACACTTTTCCTTCCTTGGTGATGCTTGTCCTTTATTTCTTCCAGGTCAGGTTCAGCTGAAGAAGCTCCTGGTTTCCCACAAGGTCTGTACCCTTCTCAGTAAACTCATTATCAGCATGAACTTCTGGAGCATTTATTCCAGGTGTTACTGCAGCTCAGCTCATTCACCAAGGGCTTAATTCCACTGTATCATCCAACTCCATCTAGCTGCAGAAATGTGAGGTGCACATGGGCATGCACTGGTGTGAAGAACAAATGAGGGAAAAGAGCTTTTCCTTTCCCTTCTTCACTTTTTTTGTACGACTCTTGCAGTTTCTCTACCTTTGCTTGTTGTTGATCCATACTTTACCCTCACTTTTGCCTTTACTTTACAATGACCCAGAAAACCTTTTGCTACCAAAGAAGTCTTTTTCTCATGCTTCTCCAGTTCCTTCACTGCAAAAGCTTTGTGGAAATAAAGATCTGATCATCTAGAAGCTCCCTGGTGATGCACCTGCCCACTACAACAGCTAAGGCAAGCTACAGAGACACTTTTGAAACAAGCTGCATATACTGAAATAATGAGGAGAAGGGGAAATTGTACAGAAATGGTGCTGCATGAAAACATCTGCAAGATGACTTCTTCAAAAGCTTTATCTAAGTGGTCACTATTACAGTGATGTGGGAATTGGGGGGATTGTTGCTGGCTGGGGTTAACAGTGCTGGCCCAGGCACATGCTGGGAGGCACTTTAAATTGACTGGTTTAAACAGAGAACTATACCTGTGCTATTTCAAACTGGGTATAGGCATATAAAAGTATACGTAAAAAGAAAATGCAAAAGCAAAATGCCACAGTGCCCCAGGTTACATCTGGATTAATTTTATGCAACAGGTAATTTAATACTACTGGTTCAATCCAAGAAAAAGTGTTGAGCTTTGTTCAAAATAAACTATTAATGTGTAATTCATCATTCTGTGAAGTTAGACTTGAAAAATTCATTGTATAATTTCACCTCAGGGGGTTCTGCAGCCCATGAAATCTACAGTCTTTTTTATCTTGCCTAGAATAGCTCTTTCTAAAAATCCAGCATCTTCAATGTTGCTTGCAAACATTGCAACAAACCCTCAGGAAATTATTTAACAAGCAATGACCAATTGGATATTGATGACCAATAACTACATTCCAATTTAAAACATCCTGAAAATACACACATAATTTTTTCAAGAACAAAGTCTTATTTCTTATTATCTGTCAGCAGTTGATTGTCAATACAATCATCACACATGCTCATCCACAGAACAGTAGTCCCTTCCATGTAAAATAAAATGAACAAATTCTTTAATGAGTATTGTTTTCATCATTTCAAAGAAGAGAAAAAAACATTAATAATGCTCCCTCTATTACATTTTTCCATTTATTTCTGATTTTTGTAAGATTTTCTGAAGTTTATTTGGTTACTTCTTCAAGGGTTATTTTCACCTGACAGTTACCAATAATCTACATTTTAGGGATACAATTTTATTTATTGTTTCAAGCAGATTTCTTGTCGTGAGACAAGAGAGAGAAATTGTCGTGTTCAGCAGATACTGCCATAATACAATATATCTAATATACTAAACATCGCCATGAAAAACATTCAGCCTGAACAAGGTTATGCTTACTTTAAATCCTGTGATACACTTAGTTATTTCAACCTCCCTCAAGACAATTCTTGGGCATGTCCTGTGAAAACCTTGAGTGACCTCACACTAACTCCAAAGGCATCCAACAGTTCCTACAGAGCAGTCCTCTCTCCTCTCCCCAACCTCAATTAATGTATTAGCTCAGGATGCAAGTAAGATCCCTAACTTTCAAAGGTCTCCAAATATATCACCTTTCATCATATAGAGCAGCTTCACTACAAGAAACACATTGAGGGGCTGAATGTGTCCACGGGAGGGTCTGCAGCACAAGTCCTGTCAGGGAAGCTGTGGGAGAAAAGGAGGCTGAGAGAGGACCTTATCAGTCTACAACTTCCTGAAAGGAGGTTGTAGCCAGGTGGGGGTCAGCCTCTTCTGCCAGATAAGAAAGCAGGAGGATGAGAGGAAATGGCCTCAAGCTGTGCCAGGAAAGGTTTAGACCAGAGATTGGGAAAGATTTCTTCATAGAACAGAATGCCCAGGAAGTGGCTGACTCACCATCCCTGAAGGTGTTTAAAAGATGTATAGATGTGGCACCTGACACATGGTTTGCTGGTGGACTTAGCAGTGCTGGGTTAATGGTTGAACTTGATCTTTAAGGTCTCTTCCAACCTAAACAATTCTGATTCTACATCCTCCATTTCCAATACTGACCTGTAATAATAGCTGTGTGTTCATCTCCACATGATATAAGTACGGGCTTGTCATTTTTGAACCAGAACTTGCTAGGAATATCTTCTGCAAATTTGCTTTTCCCGAATGTGAAAACAGCACCTGATTCTAAAATACAAAAAGATAATGTCAATTTTAATGAAAACAAATTTGTCTCACGTATTTTGAAATAGCCACGTTCTATCAATTCAAAGGCATATTTTATTTTCTTATCTTCTTTCTTCTCTCAGCCTTCAAAACATGGGTTGGCAAAACTCTCATTTCACTTGAACAAGAGGAAGAGCTTCTCTCCTGTGCAAGTGGCAGAGCACTGGAACAGGCTGCCCAGGGAAGCTGTGGAGTCTCCATCTCTGGAGGTATTCAAAACCTGCCTGGAGACAATCCTGTGCAACCTCCTCAGGGTGAAACTGCTTTAGCAAGGGGGTTGGACTAGATGGTGTCCAGAGGGTCCTTCCAAGCCCAACCATTCTGTGATTCAGTGATAAGACCACAATCAAAAAAATCCAAACAAATCCACCCCAAAATAAAGTACAAACAGCTCTTCTGCCTTTGTAATCTGACTGTATTTTCTCAATTTTTACCACTTTCAAAAGTGTCAGCAACATTGTTTCAAAACACAGAATGTTAACTATTAGTTCAGATTTTGATTAGGCATGTGGCTTAACACAGAAAACACTAATTCTACAGAAAAATAAACTTACAAGTTAAACAATTTATCAAAATCCTTGCAGACTATGTGGCAAGCACAGATCTCCTATTTTAAAATGTCAAAGCCTGTGTTATAAGCATAGAATTTTTTTAAACAAAACCAAGAATAAACCAAGCCTTTTCCTCGTAAATTTTGTTTACATGTAACAAATGTTATGAAATAAGCTTGATAATAGCTGACTCCTTCTGAAAATTAAATTGAGTCATCTTAGTGCATTTACTTTCAATGAAAACAATCTCATCAACAATATGCACCCCTGCTCCAAAACGCAAAAGTTCTTTCTTAAACAGTATATTTGATAATAATTTACAATAATTACTTAATGCAAAAGTTTCCCCCATTTCCAAAGACATTATTTTGTTTATTAGATAGAGGAGACATATATAAACTCTACTTATTATTTCATTAGATACTTGCTCAACAAGCTTTGTGCAAACAAACTCAAGCCTTTTAAAGAAAGAGTTGAGTTTTTCCTTATTTTACCTAGACACACCTACAACTACAGACAAGCTAAACAGCATCTGAAAACTGTTTTAAGTTTTCATCTGCAGCCAGACAGCGATGCACATCTGAACTTGCTTAGTGATCTCTTTGGCACTTGTGCCATATAGAGTTCTCTGGTTCATTTCTTTTCCCTTCAGAAGGGTTAACATGAAAACTTATGTATGTTCTTCATCCAATGTATACAAAAAGCTGATAAATTTCCCAACGTCCTTTGTATCCTATTCATTTGACTAAGCCACATTTCACAACTGGACACAATTACTGTGCACAGTTCTGGGCTCCTCAGCACAAAGATGAGACATGGAGTTCACGAACCAGGTCCAGGGGGGGCAACAAGGATGACTGGGGGGCTGGAGCATCTCTCTAATGAGGAAAGGCTGAGGGATTCGGGTCTGTTCAGCCTCGAGAAGAGACAGCTGACAGGGCACCTTACTAATGTGCAGAAATATCTAAACCAGGGGCGTGCCAAGAAGATGTAGCCAGGCTCCTCTCGGTGGTACTGAGCAATAGGACAAGAGGCAATGGGCAGAAACTGATGCTCGGGAGCTTCCACTTGAACAACAGGAAGAAATTCTTTCCTGTGCAGTGACCGCCCGTGGTGTGGAGTTTCCCTCCCTGGACATATCCCAGAACTGGACACAATCCTGTGCCGTGTGCTCTGGGATAACCCTGCTTGAGCAGGGAGGTGGGACCAGATGACCCACGGCGGTCCCTTCCATCCTGACCCATTCTGTGCTTCAGCGCTGCCATCAGTTTGGAAACTGCATCCGATCAACTTGGCAAATTAAATCCCACAGGACATACACGAGGCGTTTATTGCCGCAGCAACGGGCAAAAGTTTGAACGTTACCTTGGGCCGAACCGCGACACAAACTAACCATTAATGCTCAGAATTCGCCGCGCCCCACCGAGTGCCCGGCGCTGCCCCTGCCCTCGCCGCTGGCGGGGCTGCCCCGTCCGAGCTCTGACGGCAGCGGCCGCGTCTCTCCCCTGACGCCGCAAGGCACCGGCCCGGCGTGGGGCCCGCGGCCAGAGGGAGCCGGGGGAGACCTGCGGGGGTGAGGCGGGCAGGGGCCGGCACAGGCAGACGCGCTCCCCACCCCGGTCCCTCGAAGAACGGCCGCACTCACCGGGCACGGGCAGCTCGGTCTCCGCGGCGGGCGCGGCCATGGCGGCCGGGAGGAGGCCGCGCCGGGCCGGG
>WEKY01012224.1:25035-72492 GCA_013390045.1 Picathartes gymnocephalus
TGGGGGGAAAGGGCTGGTACGGGGGTGCGGGCACCCAGGATCGGCTGCGCTGTGCCTGGGGGGAAAGGGCTGGTACGGGGGTGCGGGCACCCAGGATCGGCTGCGCTGTGCCTGGGGGGAAAGGGCTGGTACGGGGGGTGCGGGCACGGGACAGCAGGATCGGCTGCTCTGTGCCTGGGATCTCCGGATCCAACCTGCGACCAGCGCCACAATGGCACTCAGTGCCACGTCCAGTCTTTCCTTAAACACCTCCAGGCACGGTGACTCCACCACCTCCCTGGGTGGCCGGCGGTGGTGTCTATAAAAAGGGACCCCCACAGTGCCCAGGTCGCGCCCCTGAGGACCCCGGACCTTTTGGTGGCCAGATCGATGCTGGACCCAGGACCAATGATCTCCTTTTGTTTCTCTTCCCACCTGTTTTGAAAAAATTCTTACTTCTCTTGCTACTAGAAGATAAGGAGCTAACTTATACCAATTTACAAGCCACGTGTATAATTTACTAATAAATCTTCATACCTTTTTTTTTGACCATCTTGCATTTGCTGTTCCTTTTCAGCTGCAGGCATCTGTAAATCTTGGATGCTCCCTTGCTCTTAGGTGACACTTGCTCACAGGAGCTTGCTATGAAATTGGTCTGTGTGGGAATTGGGGTCAGGCAGCCTCTGTACAGGAGTGCAGTGGATTGGTCTTCACTGGACACCAGGTGCCTACCAAGGCACTTCATCACTACCCCTTCTCAGCTGGACAGAGGAAAATAAGACAGGAACCATAGGCTGAGAGAAGGCAGTTTACTAAAGCAGAAATGAAAGGTTGCATGCACAAAAGCGAAGCAAAAAATCAAATATTTTTTTCTCTACTTCCCATCAGCAAGTGATGTCCAGCCAATAACCAGGAAGTAGGACTTAAGCACCTCATCTTTGCTCCAGAAGGCAAATATTCTAAGATAATGAATGCTCTCCCGTCCTTCTCCTTTCCTTAGCTTTTACATCTGAGCTGGCATCATATGACACAAAATACCCCTTTGGTTAATCTGGGTCAGCTGTCCTAGCTGTGTACCCTCCCACGATCTCGTCCACCCCCCACCCTACTGCTGGGGGGTTGGAAGCTGGAGAGACAGCGTTGATCCTGTGCCAGCGCTGCTCAGCAGTACCCAAAACTCTTGGTGTGCTATCAACACCTTTCTGGCTACCAATGCAGAGGGCTGCTATGGGAAAATGAACTCCAGCTCAGCCAGACCTGGTACAAGGTGTGACCTGACAAAGAGGCATTGGCACTGTCCCCTCCCTGTGAGGCTGCAGGATCGGACTGGGGACCTTGGCACCTCAACCACATTTGCTTTGTCTGCTGTCTTCTCTCCTGGCTGTCACTAATGAAAGAAGCTCAGCCCCCAGGGGCTGGGCTTGAAGGTCATGGGAGTCATTTGCCAGAGGACAACCAAGAGAGAAACCATGGCCTGGCTTGCTTCTCTTTCTTCTCTTTCTGCTCTTCCTTTCCTTTCTTCTCTTTCTTCTCTTTCTTCTCATTTTTCTCTTTCTTCTCTTCCATTACCTTACTATTAATTTTTCTTGGATTTTACTTCTGTTTGACATTTCCCCTGGCAACTGCTGCATTTCTCAAGCATCTCAGGGTTGGTTCAGCATGAGGGGTCCTGAGTAAATCCCACCAGGTGCTATCACCCTGTGTGAGTTTTTCACAGCTGTCTTTCCCAGGGAGTCAAACTTTTCTTCTGTATATTTTAATTATAAGTTCCTTGCATTGTCATTTCAACCTATCACCCCCTCTGACAGATATGCCATCACCTTGATTTACACTAGTGCATCTCTCCTTGCAGGGGGGAGGAAATGAGAAAGTAATGGTGATATTTTAAAACCACCTACAGTGCAGGTGGCATAAAATCTTATCTGACAATTATATTTGAAGGTAGAAACTTAATTGAAATCACTTTAGTATTTAACAGTTGACCTACTTCAGATTATACAGCAAGCAGTTTAGCCTAAGGAGGTAGGCAGGCTGCAATATTTCGCTTTCTGGGCCCTGCACTGTTTAACACTACCATAGTATAATATAAAACTTGGTCCAAAAAAAAAAAGCAACAAACAAAAAAAAGTGCATTTTTTTTTAATGCAGACTACTTCATTCTCCTCAAGGCCCTGAGGGCCAACAGTTCCTGCCTGGGCTGTGCTAGAGCCCCCACGACCACAGTCCCATCTCTAGGGGGTCACTCTGTTCATGCTGATCCTGCAAGTCTTCTTTTGCCTTTTTCTATCAGCACATGCTCCTGTACAAATATTTAACATGAAATAGCTACGAAATAGTATTGACACAGGTATGATATGACATGATGAGCCCACGCAGAAGAGCAAAACTGCAAATGGTGCAATGGGCCCTGGGAGAAATCTCCGTATCTGTAGGGTTTGACCAAAGGAAAGGTTCAAGGTCAGCCCCAGCCTGGCCCAGCCCTGGCTGGGACAGCCAAAACAAGGACCTTGGCTCTTTGTTTCCCCTCATTTGCACAGCAGCACAGCTCACTCTCTGCTTCGTATACCTTCCTTTCTCATAACTTTATTTGTGGGTTAAGAGAAGTCTTAATGCAAACAGAAGATGCTGTTTAATGGGAGGAATTTCATCAGTATTGCAAAACTAGCAGGGACCAGCAAGCAGCTGCTGCGACAGTTTTGGTGAGCTTATCCTTTAATTTTATCTGGTGTGTGATGTTTGGTCAGAACCTGGAGTCAAAAGTAGTGGAATCCTGTGAAGGAGTGACCACTCTAGAGAAGGGCTCTGGAGGGTTTTTCCCTGCATTTTTAATGTCGTTTTACCTCACCAGGCAGCAAGCTCTGTGACTTCAGGAGACTGGAGGATTATCCGTTTTCAGTGTTTGTGGAATACTATTAATGTGTTCTGTGGGATTTAGCTGCAAAGTCAGGAAGGAATGCTTTTTCTTGAGGTCAGCGTCCACTGCAGGTACTGCAATCGATAAATACCTATCTGTACAAAGTACAGGAAATCCTTCTGCACTCAGACAATTATCGTGTGCAGTATGCATCAGGAATTCTCTCCTTGAAGCTGCAAGGTGAGTCTCTGCCTTGTTTCTCTCTGCCTCTATATACCCTGGAGGTGTGCAGGAAAATCATGATGTGATGGGAGATTCAAAGTCAAGCAGGCAGACCTGCATCTGTGACCTGCCTTTGGGTTCTTTCTGCACCCACGCAGCTATGCCTGTCCCCCCTGATTTCGGGAAAGTACCTGTAAGACAGCATTTCACTAAGTGGATTCTCGAGTTTGTCACATTTCCAAAATTGGGTTCAAATTTTAGAACTGAAACTTAATTCCATGTTTTCTTATGGTTTTAGGTCAGTTTCAATAAGAATAGAATTATCACTTGTTACATAACAAGTGATGAGTTCTAGAAAACAATATGCAGAAATTTCACAGGAATCCTAATATGCAATAAGTAATTTTTATTTATGATTTCTACGTTACGTGATATGAAAACCAAATGTTTTCCAAGTTCTATGATTTGTTTGCTACAGTTTTAGAGCAGTCATGAAGGCTGGGTGTTAATTTTTTATGAATTTTGGATCTTTACTTCAGCCAATCAGGAAATTTGTCTGGTTAACAGAGGTGGTGGAATAGCAAGTTTGGAAAACAACTGTAGCAAAGCTGGTTTTCTGAGGAAGGAATCCGATTTGCTAAGTTCCACACATAACATTGTTATTTTTGGTGGGTTTTTTAACATTATAGCATAATGTTGGCATAAGCTGTGATCACTGTCTGGGGGCATTACAAGCTAAGCACACTGTGCTTGATACTGCAGGATAAACTATTGTCTGTGAGTCTGTGCTAATAGTCCAAAGTTGTGCTGTCCCTGCTCAGAAAGGAAGAAGCTAAAACTGCTTGACCTTGCAATTCTGCCCATTACATTTTAACTTTGGTATGATGTCTCACGCTCCTTCTCTGGAATTTATTTGTCCATTTCTGCCTCTCTTTCAGATGCAGATGGACAACAGGGAAGGGAACAAATTTCTTGGAGGTCATAGCAATAAAACAGAATCTTTAAGAGGTCAGGGGCAGATCTCTAGTGCAACTTTCTGCTAGCAGGCTGTCGAACACCATATGAGAGCAGCTATGTCTTTCCTTAGCCACGTCTTGAAAATACTTAAGGATGGTAATTCCAAATCCTCTCTGGGTAACCAATTTAAGTGCTTCACTATCTGCCAGTGGAGGAATTAGTGGTGAATATTTCTCAGTCCACTTCTTAATCCAGATGGTGAAAGAAGACCAGTGAACAGAAGTTCTTGTTTGGCGAGTTGAGATTATCTAATCTGTAAATCCCTGGAAGGAATTGCAGGCTGCAATTATCAAAATACAAGGAGCAACCCCAAAGTTGCTCTGGAAACAAGGAGGCAAATGAGAGTAGGGAGCAGTAAGCAATTGCACAGATTTTAAAACAGGACAAGTTTAGACTTTTCCCCCCAAGCAAGTTAAAGAAAGGAAATCCCTGTTCTGAACATTAACGTAATTAAAGACATCCCAGTTATAAAATTATTTTCCTTCAGAATATACACAATAAAAATTAGAGTCAATCCCATGATTATAAACTAAGTGTCTTGATATTCAAGAGTGGATTTCAGCAGTTTATCTTCGTGGGCTGTTTTTCATGCTGTGGTAGAAACTACCTGATCCATGAATGACCATACACTTGCTTCTATTTTCTTCTTCCCTCTGCTTCTAGCTGGGCATGTGCTTGAAAATGTCCAGCAAACAAATATTTGCTGTCTGCTCTGGGAGCCCACATGGTTTCAGGACCCTGTCACCTGCACCTGCAGAGCTCCCTTGCAAGGCACGGCTCAAACAGCACCTCGGGAGTCTCAGGAATTCCCCTCTGGGATCCATGGCACACAGTGCAATGGTCTGGAATTCCAGTTCCAGCAAGGAAAAGATGTTCCTGCCCTTTAAGGCAAAGCTCTGACAGGGCCGAAACCCAAGCGGAGCAAGATCTGACCATGACATTTCATGACCAGCCTTCATCAAGGGTTGTTTTAGCAAACGGACAGAGCAAAGTGATGTGGTGAGGGTCTTTGGCTGGAGCTGCCACAGGTACAGGTAGACACTAGGAAGGAAACAGAGCAGGCAAAGAAAGGCAGAAGAGAATGGAGGGCACAAAGAGCACTAAGCTGAGAAAGTGGCACTCTGAAAACCAAAGTGGAATGTACTGAAAAGGAATGGGACAGAAATAAGAATTTGGAAATGTCTTAAAGCCAAGTGGAACAAGAGCCCTGAGGGATAGCCCTTGTCCCTGGCCTGCAGCTGCACATGGAGCCACTGACCACAAGTCCCTGGCTGTGTCCATCTGGCCCATGGCTCGTGCCCCAAATAGCCCAGGCTCCAAAGCTGGGGCTCTGCAGTGTGGGGCTGGGGCTGTCCTGTGGGACCGTGTCCAAAGCCTCACAGGGGTATATCTGGGCATGTTTTCCTAGCTGTGGACTTCAAGGCTTTGCAATTAGCAGACCCTGCATCTGAGCCTAGTCTCAATGGTGAGCTAAAGGGAAATATAAAATACAAATATAATTAGAAATAGAAAAGTATTAGCTGCACTCAGTGCACTTCTTTGCACTGCTTTGGTCTCCATTTCATTAGATCAGTCTAAAAATGTTGACTTTAAATAAAAAGGCATGTTTAGCTCATACCCATCAAAACCTTAGCAAGGGCACAGTGTGGGCTGTGTAGTGCTAAGGATGTCTGTAAGTACAGAGCTAGAGAAAGGGCTGAACTGCCACACTTCCCTCGTAATCTTTAGCACGTAAAACATGGGCTTGGACAAGACTTTCATTAAGGTGCCTCATCTAAGCTAGAGAGAATTTGATCATGTAACCTTTGTGGGTGATTATCAACATCCAATTTTACGTGATTCTGAAGTCCTAAATCTGGATGGAGGCCAGAATACACTGAATAAACACCACATGTCCAGATTGTCTCGTGTGATACAGTAAGGCTGTTTTGTTGGGGTTTTTTTCACCCTTGTTCCTGGTGTAATGAAGAGATTTCACACACATTTATGGAAATGCCACCTTTTGTGAGAGTGGGGTTGGAATGTGGCAAATGTCTACTCATGCACAAAGCATAAAGGAGGGAGAAACAGCACTGAGATGTATTTCTGTTATCCTGTCCCTTGAAAGGGCAGCTTTGGGGTCTACACATAAGTCATTTTACCAGGTTCTGAATGGTTTTATTTGACAGGCAGCATGCAGTTGCCATATGCATCTCAGAAGATAAAAGAAAAATACATCTAATGTACATTTTATAATTTTATAGTCCAATTTGAAACATTGTTACAGTGGCTTATTGGCACGTTGTGCCTGTCTGACAGAGGGAGTTATTTACACTAATTAACACAGTCAATTGGGATGATCCAGCTAGGTCATGTGAGGGCAGTGGGAGAGATTTCAGGTGCTGGCTCACTGGCTTTAGCACGCGTATAATTTAGCACTGAATGGCAAAAATCACACATTTTTCTCCCTTTTGACACAGGTATGGGACACCAGCTCAAATGAATGTTCATCTGAAAGGTCGGGACCTCCTTACTCTACAGAACTACACAGCAGATGAGCTGAAGTATTTGCTGTGGATGGCATCAGATTTGAAACAAAGGATAAAGCACAAAGGAGAGGTAAAATGATTTAACTGTCATTTAGGTCCCTCAGATGTTGAAATAAATACTGTTCTGAAGAGTATTGTGAAAAAGCCTTTCAGCTGTCTTGTCCTAAACAAAATCTCCTGAGCTTTTAAATACTGTAAATCATGTGCTACAAATCAAAGACCCTTCCTGCAAAGTGTCCAGAGAGATTCTTTAAACATTTCAGCGAACTTTGTGAGTGGAAAAGTTAAACAGGTTTGTGCAGCTAACTCCCTGTTGTCACCTTACCCCATCCATCCACACATGGTATACATGCAGCACTAAATGCAGGAAATGGAAGACACTTCCCTGCATGGGATTAAATTAGTATCTGAGTTCTCCTTAATGCTGGTTCAAATTGAGTGCCAAAATGCGTTGCTTTTGGCCCTAGAATTACTTCTTTGCCTTTAACTTTTCCACTACTAAAAAATTTATTGAAGGGCAGGAGAACAAATCTACAGGTAAAAAACCCACTTTTTCTACTTTTCTAATGGTGAATTAAAAGTGTTTCGTACTTTAAAGTGTATAACAACTATAAAATTGAAATACCTTTATTTTTCATGTTTCAGTATTTGCCTTTGATGCAAGGAAAATCTTTGGCCATGATTTTTGAAAAGAGAAGCACAAGAACAAGGTTATCTGCAGAAACAGGTAGGTCTGAGCAATGGCAGAGGAAGACTTTATATGAGACTGTATACATTGAGTATATACTGAAGAATGCTGCATAATTTTGCATTTAGCAATTTCTACTCAGCAGAAACCTAAACTTTGAAAGCAAAAATAAGAAAAGAATGGTGGCTATTTGTGTTTCACCTTGCATATTAATTTCACAAGTACCTGGCCTTGGTCACTGAAATTTTGTCAAATTCCTCAAAAACACAGTAGAAAAGAAATAAAGTAACAGGCAGAAGTAAGTATTTCTGGTGTAAGCTCCTAGCTCTACTAGCAAGATGCACATTTCCTAATATCTACTTCAGTAAGCATCACAAATTTAATTTTGTGCAAGGTCTAATAAATATTTTTCTAATGTAATATGCATTACCATTGTTACATTTCAAAATATGTGTTTAGGCTGGGAATCACAGTAATGCCTTGATATAAATTCGGGGGAAAAAAATTAACATGATTACCTACAGGGGAAGATAACTTGATGGAGACTCAAGGGTATTAGCCTAATAAGATCAGGCACTGGAATATTTTTCTTTTAGGTTACAGTCCTGCAAACACTGAAACTTGTACATATGATATGTTTATTTACATGGTAGTTGTTCTGAATTCAATGGCACTGCTGAAATACATCTCTCATCAATCAATCAATCAATCAATCAATCCATCCATCAATCATTCATAGCAAGGAATAACTCTCAACTGGTGATACATCAAGGAAGAACTTGCTCTTCTCTCATTTAAGTTGACCCAGCATCCCTCACTACACACTAGTAAAGGAACAGGGAACCTGTTGAGTATTCACATTTCTTTACAAGCTGTAAGGGAGAAGGAAAAAGAAAGAAGCAGATACGTTAACTCCACGTATTTCTGAATTTGCCTGGCATAGCCATTTGCCTGCTGATCCAGCTCTTTAGGCAGACTTGTTGTTACTTTCTGTTTTCTCCAGATAATGAGGACTTACTAATGTGCATTCCCTCTCTGTGAAGACCACTTACTTTTAGTTTCTGAGTTTTTAGTCCAGTTTCTTGCTGTCTGGCATCCTGGTATATGGCCAGGTAATGAATTCTCTGGATCTGTTTATCCTTCATTCTTCTGTATTCTGAGGGAAACACTGCCTAGTCCTTGGCTTTTGAAGGCTTATGGAAGGGGGAAGCTCAGGAAAGTTCAAATGAATTAACTTAAGGAGGGGAGTTAATGCACATAAATTCATCCAAGGGGGAATTAAGCTCCAGTGAAATAAAACAAATTTATTTCTGAGTGAGAGCTTCCACAAGGGAGTTTAATGGAGTTTAGCTTCTGTGAATTAACTTCACACCTTCAGTTAATTGGTCTTAAGTCTGTTAAGCCTAAGACTTTGCTTCAAAGGCAGACTCAAGTTTTTTTCTGTCCACAAAAACTCTATACATTTCAGCTGCTTTTTTAACATAAATTATTCCCTCCTTGGAATTTCTAACTCAAAACAAATGTGGGGCCACATGTGTTTCCTTTAGCTAAACAAGATAATTTAATACCAATTTCTAATGTCTACTGAAAGTGGACAATTGCAGTGGATTGAAGTGTTTATTTATAAAGTTCCTGAGACGTCTCAAATAGCACTTCCCAAGAGTTGCCCCTTCAATAACTTGAGAGAGGTCACTTGTGGGGCAAGGTTCTGGGGACGAGATTAATCTAAACAAACTTTGCAACTCTCAGGAACAGCTAAATAAGTGGATTTCATTACAGAGTAGAGACTTGGAAAGCACTGATTACAAACTCTTTTCTATGCAGTGTCTAGGAGTTTGTTGGGACTTATTAATGCCATGGAAGTCTTTTCAGAATTCCTACTGTCCCTGTGCCTATAAAGAACAACGTTATTGAAAAATAAATAAACAGAATCACAGAATGGTTGAAGTTGGAAGTAATCTCTGAAGGTCATCTGGTCCAATCCCATGCTCAAGCAGGATCTTCTAGTGCCAGTTGTCCAGGACCATGTCCAGAAGTCTTTTGAATATTTCCAAGGATGAAGATTCCACAATGTTCTGTGGCAACCTATGCCATTGCTCAATCAGCCTTTCAGTAAATAGAGTTTACTATTCAGAGGGATCTTCCTATGTTTTAGTTTGTGCCCATTGCACTACTGAAAAACACCTGGCTCTGTCTTCTTTGCCTCCTCCCTTCAGGTGTTTATATACATTAGCAATAGTCCCCCTGAGCCTTCTGTTTTCTAGGCTGTGCTGTCCCAGCTCCCTCAGCTTTTCCTCTCATATGAAATGTGCTTCAGTCCCTCAGTCACTCTCATGACCTTTTGTTAACATGGACATACCAAATGTATCTGATATGTCCACATTTCTCATACTGAGCACCCTAAAACCAGACTCCCGAGGTTTGGCTTCACCAATGCTATATAAAGAGGGAGGATCACTGCCCTCCATCTCCTGGCAGTATTTGTCTGGTACAGTCCAGGACACCATTCACCACCCCTGCTGGAAACCACACTGCTGGATCATGTTCAATTTGCTGTCCACCGGGACCCCCAAGGCCTTTTCTGCCAAGCTGCTTCCCAGCTGGGAGGCCTCCATGACATCCTGGTGCATGGGACTGTTCTTCCTCAAGTGCAGGACTTTGCATCTCTCCTTGCTGAACTTCATCAGGTTCTCTTCAGACTACTTTTCAGCCTGTCAAGATCCCTCTGGATGGCAGCACGACCCTTTGATATACTAACCACTCCTCCCAGTTTTGTGTCATGCAAACTTGCTAAAACAAGACTCTGTCATTGAGACCCTTACTGCAGGTGTTCAACAGGACTGGACACAACCTGACCCCTGGGGTACCACTGGTCACTGGCCTCCAACTGGACTTTGTGCTGCTGGTCACCACCCTCAGGCCTGGCCTTCTGGACAGTTCTGAGCCCATCCCACGCTCTGTTCATCCAGCCCAGGCATCAACAGCTTGGCTAGGAGGATTTTATGGCAATGGACACAATGAAGTCCAGGCAGACAATGCCCACTGCCCTCCCCTCATCTACCAGGCCAGTCACAGAATCATAGAGGTTGATCAAGCTGCTCGAGCACGACTTCCTCTTGGTGAAGCCATGCTGACAACTCCTTAGGATTTTCTTGTCCTTAGCCTGCCCAGAAATGGTGTCCAGGATTAGCTGCTTCATCACTTCGCCATGGATTGAGGTGAGGCATCTTAGCCTGTATCCTCTGGGTCTTTCTTCTTGCCCTTCCTTCACTTAGGAGTGACATTTGCTTTCCTCCAGTCTTTGTGCATTTCTCCCTGTTGTCCTGATCAGTTGAAGATTATCAAAACACTAATATATGATGCATTGTAATAGACCAGTGGATATTTAAGGTTTTCCAACCTCCTGCTTCTCTGAACTGTTTTATTCTAATGACATTACAACTGTACTGAATAATGTACAGCTCCTTGGGGTATAATTCATTGCCCCTTTAATCTTGTCCTAATGTGTATTTCTGAAACCCACATAATTTTACCATTTCTAAGATAAGTAGTGATATTGTAAGTTTAATACAGAGCTAGAAGTAACTTCCGTAGAGTAGTGGCAAAGTAAATCCAGGTCTGTAAGCCTGGTAGATTTATTTCTATCACTGGCTATTTTATTGGAAAATGTGACATCTCTGCTATTACACTGGAAAATGTCACCTCTCCACAGTCAGAATCCCATATCCATTCTGCATAAAGTCTTGTGTACTTTTTGAAAACAGAACTATTCCACATGGTCATATATTACTTGTAAAATAAACATCCTCAGGCATGGCACAAAGGTGAATGCCCTGTTTTTGTTATAGCTTTGGTGTAAAATATTCTGATTGTCGCTGTTGCTCTTAAAATATACAGCTGCAGTTATGTTTTAGTGAATAAGTCATAAATAAATCCAGCCATTTCACAGATGCTGAATGTGGACAATATTTCACAGGGTAGAAATGTGGAGAAAGCAGTGCAGGCAGGAAAGCTCAATCGACGTTCTCTTGTTACACAGTGGAATATACAAGATCTTAACAGCCTTAGAGGGGTTCAGTGGCACTGGCTTTAGTGGAAATACTCCCAACTCACTCCTCTAACACAGTAGAGTGAGAGGACATGATGGCCATGCCTGAAGACTGCTACACAGAGTCACAGAAATAATTACATCATTGCATATGAACTAATGTAGTGGGCATGGTATTACATGGCAGGGGTACAGGGTCTGTTTTCTCTTGGAATAGCTAAGTTTTATTTAGCTTGGCTCATAACAGAGAGGCCAAATGCACTCTTAGTTTACTTTCCACTTAAACGGGTAGCTAAAAAAACGATTTTAAAAACTGCTTATCAGTTTTTAGCTTCTGCTTTAGGAATATTCTGTAATTGCTGCCTAGGAGAGTTCATTGTTATCAGTCTAAAGGAAAAAATACTTTCTCTTTCGTAAGTGCTGGCAGGCAATGAAGAAATTAATAAATGCAAATCCATATGTCTTGAAATTCTGAAAAAGATCCTTCCTTTGAGTTTGAGAAGATGACTGTCTGTGTCTTCTGGTGACAGCCCCACAACTCTGTAGCCAACATGAACTACAGGATTCATTTTGGCCCCATTTCCCCATGCAGCAGGGACAGTCTGGGATGGAGATTTCACTCGTTTTCTGTCTGAAAGAGCCTGCATAAGTGGGGTCAATAATGTGCCACAGCATGAGGCATGAAACGGTGTATTTTGAAAACTAACAGTAGTGAGAAGTGTGGACATGAGGTAATAATCTGTTCTGGATTTGCAGTGTGAACATTTAGTAGTTTGTTGAAGATACTACGATTCATGTAAATATTTAGCATGTGGCCTTGGATATGACCAGGTTGTGGCAACAAAGAGGATTAGATCTCTGAGTTTAACACAGCACTCCAGTGTTTATTTGCTGAATTGGTGCCTGCATACCTTCAAAAGTGATCATTTTTTTCACTTTCTACTGGTAGTCTGGATGAAAGAATCTGAGGGAAAGCTTCTGTCTCTTCAACTATAGAGAAAGTTAGAGCATAGAGCTCCTGTATTTCCAGATGGAAAGTTTTGGATGGAAATATGTTCCCAGGCCCTGCACAGATGGCCAGCTCATGAGCAGAAAGCCCAACACATCAGGGCTCTGCTATGTACACAGACTCCAGGTGGCAGCCCTGACTGGGCTGCCTGACGTCTGGCAATTCTGAATAAATGTTCAGATTCCCATTTTTTTACCTGGGCATCATTTATAGAAAACAGAACATGTCCATTGGAGCCTGCCTGGACTGTGAATCATCTACCAAAGTGTATGCATTTAGAATCCTAAAATGCAGAGCTGCTGTACTATGTGGAACTTGCAGGAATAAATCACTGACATAACTGTATATGACTCAAAAAAAATCCACAAGAATTTGGGAAGGAAAAGTTACTGCCAACTTCATCCTTGAGGTCTTGACTTAAAAATTTGCACCAAATAAACAGGCTGTAATGTGTAGTTTGCAGATTGTAAATACAATGTTTCTGTCCAAGCTGCAGTGGGGAGGTGAAAAAAGTAATTGTAGAATAAATAATGCTTCATTCTTAAAAGTTTGCTGTGTCTGTCTTGCAATATTGTTGAGATTTGGAGCAATCTTTAATGAAAATAATAAGCAATTAAAAAAGGCCTATTCAATAAAATGAGTGTACACTGACTCAGGGAAGCAGAAATTTGCCCTTCAGGTGGGACCTGGAGCACCATTACTTTTAACCTGACATTTAAAGAAATTGAGGCAGTCCAAAGACAATGATTTGCCAAAAATTATTATTTTTATCTATTGTATTTTAAACTCTAGAGACTGGCTGAACTGATACAAAGCAGAAGTCCTCACCTCAACACTGCTGCTGGCAGGAGATGGAAGTTAAGAGGGGCTGGTCTGTGAGAGGAGCCCAGGCCTGCTGCCTGTACCTGCTGGTTTTATCTGTGAAAGGTTTCAGTGTTCATTCCTAGTTTAATCGTCTTTTAAAGAGTAGCTTTTGGGCTGAAGTTTTTAATCTATGGCAGACCTGTACAACCACCTTGCTGAAGCTGCAGTGCTGAGTCTGTCAGCAGTGCCATCTAATGGATACAGCCAGCCTGAGCAACTTTTGACCTTTTCTTCTAGTTTTTTCTTCCTTTTCCCTTTCTTTTTTTTCCTCTCTTTTTATTTTTTTTTTTTTCCTAACAGCACGAAATTTAGCAGCATATCCAGGACATCACAGTTTGGTAAACAAAGCAGGAGTGTCTTCTGTGCTGTATGTAGCCTTTCTCTTCCTGGCAATATAAATAAAGCTGGGCTTCTTTTCTAGATTTTTGTCACAATAAAAGGCTTGCACCCCCACAGTGTTGTCTCAACAAGGCTGGTTTGTTCACACTAAGATTCTCTGGAAGTTTCCTCCATCATAAATGCTAGTGACAGAGCAGGATCTGCCTGCAGAAAATTTCTGTGCTATGAGGGAGTTGTTATGTGGAAAATCTTCACCACTACACAGAAAATGCTACCTACAGTTCAAATCCTACCCTTTGCACATCCCCAAATGTGGGACCCTGTGTCCAATGCTAGGCTTATGCTAAATAATCTGTGGCAGTTCATAAAACAGCCCCATCAGGCCCCATCCTCCCAATGTGTGGCCGTGAGGGACTTTACACTCAGATTCAGTAGAAAGAGGCTTTAGATTTAAACCAGGCAAAGGAAGGGAGACTCAGATGTTAATGAAAATAATCTGTTTTCCTCCCTGTGTCAGATGGTTGCTTGTGATAACTTTCTACTGGTGGTGCAACTAAGATAAGGTAGGAGAGAACCTGAGAGTTGCTCTGAATATGTAATTTGTGTTCATCCAAAACACTGTTCAGACATCTTTGAAGTTCCCCAAAGTGTTTCATATTCTTAAATGGTGCTCAAGTCTTTCCATGGTTTCCTGCTCAGGAATGGATTTTACTCTTCAAACCTAATCCATCCAATACTTAGGACCTCCTTGCAAATTCCTAACTATTGCAGGGCAGAGGGATGCTGGCAGGGCCTGAGACCTTTCCTTTTTAAGGCACTTGGCCATTTCAGACCAAATTCAAGTTGTTACCATGTATGAGGAGGCTTAGGGCTTTCTGTCTGAGTGACATTACATGAAAAATCTTGCAAAGATGTGGAATTACCCCTCGTGACTCGGATGGCCCTTGTAAGATGTGAAGTCCCTTGAAGCAGAAATGCAGCATGATGAATGGATTACCTGGCTCTTAACTGGGAGCCACAGTGATACTTGTGGCAATGTGTAGCCTTGGAGCTTGTGTGACTGTTCCTGTGATTACAGATCAGAACTCATGGCCAAGGATTTCAGTCAGGCATACATTTCAGTGGGTTTATTCCAAAGCACATTTATATGAAATTTTGTGTGTCCAATGCTAATTATTTTAACTTCTGGATGTCCTACTGATTTCTACTTTTCTTTTTGTAAATACATTTTACATCAAGAAGATTTTGAATCTTGGCTGTAAATATGAGGTGTTGGTGTTTAATTTCTCTTTTTAAAATTTTTTTCCTCACTGTAGGATTTGCTCTCCTTGGAGGACATCCTTCCTTCCTTACAACACAAGACATACATCTGGGCACTAATGAAAGTCTCACAGATACAGCAAGGTGGGTAAAATGTCACTTGATTGATCAAGGTATTTGGTAATTTATTGGGCTGAAACCTGTCTTGCAGAATTTTGGAAGCTCATATTTTCTATCTGGAAAAGGTAAGAAGGTAGTCCAAATTTCTTAAATATTTACAGATCGGCTCACAGTATCTGTAGCTCAGTAAACCTTTATTCCATCCACTCAAGCTGTCCAAAACTTCCCACACTGAGAATTATTTTGGCATATAGAGTGTTAATTAGGGTTAGATTAACAAATTGAACTATTTAATGAATCTCAGTAGTCATGTAACTCCACTGATAACAGCACATATATTCTAACAAGACTCTCAAACCTTCTGGTTCTCCTGCTCTGGAAGCAAAATCAAAAAGCAAAGACATAATTTATATTAGTTAGGCCAGCTGCTATAGTAGCAGTGACAGGGTGCCGCTGAGGACCATTCTGATCCCCCAATTTCAGCAGCACGGAACTGGACCAACACTTTGCAGCCAGTTTCAGATTTCCTGTGCCCTCCTTCCTGGCTGTACCACTGTCAGGACTGCTGTGGAGGCTGGGCTATGGCTCCCTTCTCTTACTGGCATCCCTGGAAGGTCTCAGTCACGCCCAGTCCCACGTGGATGCGGGGATGGGCAGCTGCCTATCCCCACTGCTGTGGCAGGGAGGACCTGAGCTCAGGGTGTTCCCCAGGGGACTGCCTCTGATGGTGCAGAAAGCTGGCAGAACACGGGGTCATGTTTTGCAGGTGCTCCTGGTGTTTTCCATAGCACTCCAACTATTAAAGCTTCATCCAGCCTTAGCATTACCCTGCCTTCTAGGCAGCCCTTTTGCAGCCCGAGGTTGGTTCAGTCAGGCCCAGCTCTTGGAAGGTTAGCAGTGTCTGAATGGTCCTTTTTGTTCTGTTGAAAGATATGCAGTGTCAAGCTCATCAGGCTTAATTCAAAATATGCAATCAGGCAGATGAGTTCCATTGTCTCTGCTGAATACCACAGTTCTGTCGGGCGGGAGAGATTGTTTGAGAACTGTGTGACTGTTCTCTGTGATGGAATCCAAGGAAAATTTAAGAAACAAGATTGAACACTTGAACATTTTAAATTTTCCTTCCTTGTTTTTAACTACTGAAGTGGAAGACATATGGGTGTTGATAGTAGAAAGTAAAAATCTAAGTCCCTTGAGGCTTGAAAGTGCTTAACTCTCACTCTCTGGTAGAAACATAATTCTGCCAGTATCAAAGTAAGCTGCAACAATAGAACCATAGAATGTTTTGGGTTGGAAGAGACTTTAAATACCATCTTGTTCCAAACCCTGTCATGGACAGGGATACTTTTCACTATCCCAGGTTGTTCAGAGTCCCGTCCAGCCTGGCTTTGAACACTTCCAGGGATGGGGCATCCACAGCTTCTCTGGTCAACCTGTGCCAGGGCCTCACCACCCTCACAGTAAAGAATTTTTTCCTAATATCCAATCTAAACCTACTCTCTGTCAGTTTGAAGCCATTCCACCTTGTCCTACCACCCCAGGCTCTTGTGAATAGTCCCTCTCCATCGTTTGTGTAGGCTCTGTTCAGGTTCTAGAAGGCTGCAGTTAGGTCAGTCAGGAGCCTTCTCTTTTCCAGACTGACTAATGCCAGTTGTCTCAGCCTTTCCTTGTAGGAGAGGTGCTCCTTTCCCCGGATCACCTTGCAGCCCCCATCTGCACTATTGCAAAGCTGGCTGTGAGCCCCAGAAGCCAAACCTTCAGCAAGGGGAAGGATGCAGTCAGGGCTCTTCCACAGCTCTTCCCTGCAATAACCTCTGCAAGCACTGTCCCACCAGCCATGCAGGACTGTCACCTGGAGCCTCTCTGCCACTCAGCTGCCAACCCTACAGCAAATCCAGGCATGTTCTGACATACAAACAGATATGCTTAATATAGGCCAGCTTTCATTTCTTCTTCCCAAATGTGACAGTAAAGGGACATTAAATATTTTGTTTACAGTGTCCTGAATGGCCTTTTTTTGCACAAGTAAAGAGGGAAAAAAGCAGGCAATAAACTACAAAAAACAAGGCCATAAATAGAAACAAGGAAATCTTCCAGCCATTCTGAAGGCATCCCCATTCTGTGGATAAAATTCCTACAATATCCACTTCCCAAGCAACCTTCAGCCCCCTTTTCTCTGTCACTGCTTGCTCTTCCAGGACAAGTCTGTGTTTATGACTCTGACCTGGGGATTTTGCTCCTCTACCGAATCACATCTCTCAGCCCCTACAGTGGAGAGGGAATTTTCCCAAGCCCTTACAGAGTCCCACATGCTCTGCTCCAGTCCTGCTGTCATTAGCAGAAATACTACTGACTGCAGAATCAAGACTGAGCAGTTTACCCAGAAGAACAACTGGAGTGTTAATTCCTTGGTGCTTCTTGTGAATGAAAGATGACATCCCAACCTCAATCAGTTAATGTAAGAACAAAAAAAGAATGCCTGTAGTAGACCCAGAGGGTATTTCAAATATTTACAGCCATGTGTCTGGGCCTTTGAAGGCATTAGAAGTACTTGAGATAGAGACTTAAAGTGAAAGGGGCACAGATCTATAAAAGTCACCGTTTTTATTGGAACTGCTGCAGGTAAGGGTTGAAAGCACTGCTGCTGTGAACATATTTTTAGTGACTTACTACCTGCTCATAAATCAGCTCCTCTATGCTTCACAAGACATTTACATTTACGCTGACACAGTGGCAAGAAGTTACCGCCCATTAAAGAGCTGTAAGACTTTCAGTGCTGTTTAACATGTTTGATATATTACCTGCAATTAAATATAAGTACTGTGTCTGCATTTCCCACTATAGAGCAGTTCCACTGGGCATCACTAAAGCTCAGTGGCCATCAGGTTCAGTGGCAGCCCTGAAGAAGTCATAGGATGATTTTACCAGTCCACTGGAATTTTTAGGGCATTAATCTCTGCATTTACGGGGAATGGGTTTACTTTGCTGAGAACACATCCACTGTCTGTCCTGGTGAGACTATGAGTGAAAGTGAAGTAGTCTTGTCAGAAGTTTAAAGCTTTTGAATGGATATAAACTTTCAAAACAAAAGCAAAACTATCTTGCATAGCAGTATTCCATACAAAACATATGCAAATGCCTCGCTTTCAGAGGTCTGCCATACCAAAAAGGCATACTCTGTGTTTCATTTTGGATTCCTCAGAGGATACAGGTGAGGAAAAAAATTCAGGTTTTCTGTATAGAAATAAAAATTACTTTGAAAAGAGAGATATGCAGTGTTCTAATATAACATATTTCCAGACTCTGGGATTTTGAAGTTCATAGTCTCACAGTTTTGCAAAAGAATGAAAAGAGAGAAAGACCTAGTGGTTGATAAAATAAGAACCTTAAATGCAGTCATCTGACAAACCTGTGCTTACAGCCCCTCACCTTCCATAATTCACCTTTGATAAGACTCTTACGTATTCAGATCTTTTTCTTTCCCGTACAATTCTGTCCTTACGTGGTTTCTTTAAACTGATTCAATTACTGGAGACTTAATAATTTCCCTGTAATCAGAGACCTCCAGGTGAGAGTTATTTGTTTGTGGTTTTCTCCTCCAAGTTTAATTTTATTTTGATTTCAAGAACAAAGAACAAAGCCAACTTAAAGCTGATTTTCCTACTGTAAAATATGACATCTAGAAATGCTGGCAGAAGGACTGTCTGATGTCCTGCTGGCAGGTGTCTAATAAGTCTGATATCTACTTTCAACAGACTAAAGATGAAAGTCCAGCAGTTTTCACTGGTTGGAGATTAGGACTGAATTTTCCCTAATGGCATACCCTATGAAGGAACCATCTTCTTTAATTTCTTGATCAGCTGTGTCAAATAGAAATCAGCTGTCCTGACTTCCTAACAGGGAGAAAAAGGCATAAGGAAAATGAGCAATTTCCCAGTGTGATTGCCCCTTTTCCTTGAGTGATGGGGGCTGTCTATGTCTTGTTTAGGGTGGATACCTGTGAGATGGCTAACAAAAGGAACCATGCATCACATCTCTGATTACTAGTTCAGAACGGAACAGGTTTCCCCCAGAGAAAGGAACTGGTGAGCTAAGAAATAATGGCGCCAACAGCAACTGCTCCAGTACTTTAACCAGTAAATACCTTGTTCAGTTCCTCCTTTTCATTTGTAGCCGCTATTGACAGTCTTTTCTTCAGAGAGAGCTCTACAGGCAATCTTGTAACATTTCATAAGAGTTTTGCTTGTGTGAGGAATGTCTGGTGTCAGTGGAAAATGCTTGTTACTGACTTCATCAGGAGACCTTGCTGAGGATGGTATTAACAGCCTTATTTCCACAAGAGGAGATGCAAGAATTTGTCATGGCTAATCAGGAAGGCAGATACTGCAAGGATTTTTCCACACATTTCCAATTCAGTCCTCTTTGTTTTGTTTTAAGGTCCTATTACAGATAACATGAAAACACACAAAATGCTACTTCAAAGTCAGGCTTCAGGGCCTGATTAAAACACAGAAATGCAGAGAAATTAAGAGCTCCAATCCATATTTAATTTATCTTAAAAATACAGAATATACTATGCTAATCCACTATGCTAATCTCTGTGTCTTTCACACTTTAGCAAATGAGGTTAATGCCAGAGTTGGTACAGGGGCCTCTGCAATCCCTTTCCTTGTACTGAGTTTGAAATTTGGGCATTACCTGAATGCTGATATCATGTAAGTCAATACAAAGGTGCGTAGGTAGGAGAAAGCAGGCCAACAACCCCAGCCTGTTCTGTTTCTCTGTTTATTAAGATCAGTAAACAATTGTGGTATTCTAAGACAGATCTGTATTGCTGACCCTCACAAAGTTAGGATACCATACAGAGTCTGTAATATTCAGTCAATGCATTTGTTCTTTGCTGAAAGACTGAAAAAATCATATACCTTATCTCTTCTGAGGTTATCAAATTCTTTAAATGTTACAGTATCACACAATCTCTTATCTTAGTTCAGAAAGCTTAACATGTATTGATGTTCCATCTACAGTGAAATGCTAAAGAGAAAAAAACCCGTAACATAGAGCAGCAATTTTCATTTACTTACTATAGTAGTGTTAGGAAGTGAAACTTCTTACTTATTAGCAGCTTGTTAAATGACTACATTTGAGCCTGTTCTGCAGGCATGATAAATTATTCAGATAGCTGAAAAATATTGATTCATTACCATTTCTCATTAATATTTATGTGTTGCGTGTTGGAGAGTGCAACAGGGGTATGTTTATTATGTTTGACTTGAGTATTTTCTGCCATCTCTAGGGTGCTGTCCAGCATGACAAATGCAATCTTGGCTCGAGTTTATAACCACAATGATCTGGACCTAATGGCAAAAGAAGCCACGATCCCAATAATCAATGGATTGTCCGATTTATATCATCCTCTCCAGATTCTAGCTGATTACCTAACTCTTCAGGTAAAAATATAAACAATTTCTTTTTGCTAAGTCTTAGTAAGTATTTGGGGAAGTCAGCTTCAAAACCATTTATCCCTAAGTTTTCCAAAGTAGTAATTACATGGCACTTGTTGTTTAAAGAGATCTTCATCCAGCAATATAATTAAAGACCTGTTTAATTTAAAACAATTACGTAGTCCTATCAGCTGTAGTGGGACTGAAGTTAGGCGTAAAATTAAGCACTTCATTGGAATTAGTCTGCAATTCAAAGAATGTACAGAGAGCTGTACATATTAAGACACAGATGAGAATCTGGCTCAGGCAAAGCCAACAGAAGTTTTTCCACTGACTTGAAAACACTCAGTAGTTTGCTCATGATTCCTCCCTAATCTATGGACAGCTTAAAAGGAATCACTATTTATATATTAGGAAATTGGTTGAACAAATTTGTTTTGAAAAGCCAGTTAATGTTACCAGTACAAACGCTCAGTGTTCAGGCACTTTAACCAGTTTAAACTTTGCTCACATCAAAGAACAGTTAAAAGAGATTGTATTTTTTATTTTTATCTAATGTAATAGTGGATCTGACAGCAGGATAACATTTTACACACAGAATACCAGATGTTTATCTGTGAACAGGAGGACTATGTGGTTTTACAATCAATTGAGGATCTGGCTTATAAAAAAGATTTTTATACTGCAGGGCTGGTTGACAACTATGATGAACTCCTCGGACCTTGTTTACTTTCTGAATGAATAGAAACCACACTGCTTGAAAGTGGTAGGGCAGAATAATTTCCTGATTCATTCAGCTATGTTTCTCAGCTGTTGGGGACATTGCTATGGGACATTCAGTATGTGGGAAAGATCTAGTGAGAGTAATGCAAATTATTCATGCTTCAAACCTTAAATACTGAAAGACTCGTGTTTGGCGAAGGTGACTTTTTTATTTTAAGGGTTTTTTTTGTAAATTTTTTATACTCAAAGTGAAGAGACCAGCAAAATTTGGTGAACTTGAGACTAAAATGCTTACAGACCTCAGGATAAGGGAGATTTGTGAGATCACATTGAGCCAGCCTCAATGTTCAACTGCGTAAAACAATAAGCTGTAATGAAAAGGTCGTCCTTTCGTTGCAAACACTGTGTGCAAGTGTAAGTCAGAAGAATCTTCTGGTTGTGTTCTTTGGGATGTACTGCCTTGCAAACACCTTATTAACTAGCATTTCATCACTTGTGAGTAACACTCTTCAGGAAAAATCTGAGACACACAGTCCACTCAAGCACGGATATCTCTGCCCCTAAACCTGGCTTCAGCGAGGCCACTGACTCCAGCACCCAGGTTCAGAGTGCTGTTTCCCTCTACTCCACGTCCAGTTAATGAAGAGAGACCACTGAGCACCTCAATTACCTTCTGGAGATACATCTTTCTCCACAGATCTTAGGTGGAAGCCTATGGAAAAGAGCAGGATGAGTAGATGCTCTGTTGATCACCCTCTGCTCCTCCTCCACTGCATCCTCGTACAGGGCAGCCACGGTAGAAGCTCTGGGTGAACAGGAGCCCACAGGCTGCACTGTTCCCTGGTTTGAGTACCTAGGGCAGCACCAACAGCTGTGGGGGTCCTTGCTGCACCAAACACCAGGGAGGATGTCTTTGGAAAGAGTGTCCCTGCCCATTTTACCCGATGAAGAAACAGGTCCAAAGCAGTTGGTGCTCAAACAAAATAAATATTTGACATGGAGAGGTGTCATGACAAAGTGAGCACTTACAGACATCAAAAGGAATGGCTCCGCTTTTACACAGACATGGAAGTTTTTTTGAAATTTGCAGCACTTTCACACTCAGCCCAATAAGCAGAGCACCATTTCCTCCATCTGCCCATCTCTCCCTGACTCTTTCCAACATGTTCCTTAGCCCAAAATTTGTCAGGAGATCTTTATAGGGCACCTGGGTGGCCACCCTGCTATGCGAAGGGCATGTTGCACTGCTGGTTGCTGACACACTTTCCATTCCTGCTTTCTTACCCAGGAGAGAGGGGCAGGAGGGGGAGAGCTCTCAGCAGCTCCCTGTGGGTGATGGCACTGCCTGAACTCTCCCTTTCTGACCTGTTCCTCTGCTCCCTTTTTTCCTCTTTGCATGGCACAGTGAATTGGAGAAGACTGGAGTGGCATATAATGAAACATTTTAATCATATAATGAACTTTACCAGGTCACAGAAGTGAGATTAACTCTTGAAGAGATATGAGCCACAAGGTCTAGTTGCTACTTACCCCAATCAAGCTTCTCGTGGGATTTTCAGCAAGATGTCACCCAAATACTGCCTGCAAGAAGATTAATACAGGGATGTGGAATGGTACCACTGATTCTTTAAATGAGTTGAAAGTCCTTGTATAACAATTAGACTGTTTCTGTGCAATGCAAAGGCAATTTATTTGATTTATACATATATGCAAACTACTATAATAGTGGCACAGACTGCTAGCCTAATATTTAAATGTAACTACAGATTTTGTGCAGCTTATTTCTCTTTAAAAAATGTCTCTTCCCTATCCCCATAAATATTTTCCTGCCTGGATCTGTTCTTCCCTGCTGTCAGGACCTACCCAAAATGCACTTTTTTTTCTTTTCTTCTTTTTCCTTCTATGTTTTCCAGTGGAGCTCTACATAAACTCTGGCCTGTTTTGTGCTTAGCACATTTTTATTCCTCCATTTTCTATATCCTATTAATTTTGTCATGTACCCTCTTGAATCCTCCTCAAGTACCTTCTCTTTGGTCTGAAACTACATAATTGCCTGGTTTGTTTTGACAAAATGTTTCCATGCTTATAGCTTCTGATTCCCTTTTCACAGGTGCATTTTAGTATGGTTATTTTAGTATCCCCCAAACAATGCAGCTGGTTTACTTTCAGGGCCGTCAATTCTCATTCTGTATTCAGGGCAAATTCTCATCCTGTAGATGCTCAGGGTGTTCTTTTCAGATCCTACAGTGTTATGAATACTGGGGGGAGATTCCTCAGGTTCTGCATCCTCCTGCCCAGTGCCTTCTTCCTGAGGAACCTGGATCCCCTCATGTTTGAAGTCTAAGCTGGCTCTGTCCTTTAATACTGTGCTCAGGGTTAATGCCCTCTATTATGCCAAGATAAATGTTTTTCTTAGCATATATATATACACTACCTTCATTCTTAAAAGTTGTGTTGAACTGATTTTGCTCGAGTTATAACCCACTTGAAATGGTTGCAAACATGTAAAGAACACAGTTTTGAGGGTTAGGGGATTTGGCTTTTAAAGACTGTGAATTTGAGTGCTGGTAGTGTGCACACACTGAGCCCCTTTACCCCCCTGCTTTTGCTGCAGATGTGTGACAGCCACATGCTGAGTCCAGCCGGAGCCTCTCAGTGTCCTGGGCAGGAGCTGTGGCTCAGCCTCTGCTCTGCTCAGCTTGGCTGGAGGGCAGCACCACACAATTTGTATTCCAGAGACAGCCTGGCTATTGACATTGATTCAATTGATATTAATGTCACTGGCCAAAGCAGCTCACTTGTAGCTGACTGCAGGATGGCCAGACTGATAATTAGAGTGGATCCATATGCCACTAGCTTTTTGTGTCACTGGTCTGGGGGGAATTTTCTTTTTCAGGAAGCAACGGTTAGCATAAGAAATACAGTGGTGATTTCTTTTTAAACAGCATAACAAATAATGTTGCCCAGCTTGAAGAGGGCTGAAGTATAGTCTCAACTTCTCCTCACTGTGTGACCCCAAGTCCTCAAATTATTCCAATTTTCAAATTCATCACCATCATCATCTTTATTATTCTAACAGGTAGAAATCCGAACTAAGATCTGACCTGATCCTCTAGAATGTACTGTATCAATAACCATGACAAAAACCAGTGTGGGAGTAAGAAAGATAACTGGCCCAGCATTTGCCCGAAGCCCAGTTTGAGAGCCAGAAGATCCAAGTGTGCCCAGTTTGTCATTTGCTGGATTGCACTTTCTCCCAAAGGGCTAAAGCTTTGATTAGTCCCTGGCATTCCATTTTAAAATTTGACAGATTATTGATTCATTATTCAAAAGCTTGTTTTAATTGAGGGCTGTTATGACAGTTGTGGTCAAACATTTCAGAATTCATCTATAATGGTGTCAGAGTTTCAGTCTCTCTGGAAGCCAGTCCAGGCAGAGGCAGACACAAATGTCCCTAATTAGTTAACCCAGTCTTCCCCACACATACAGCAGGGTCAAATCACTGAGCATGCTTACTTTTCCCAGGGTTGCACATACTGATGCACTGCAGCCATGGATAAAAACAGAATGAAACATTGTGAAAACAACATGAGGGTGCGAAAATTGAATGTAAAATTGGTATTACTTATTTAGTTGGGATTTTTCATGAGAATAACAAAGGCAAGTTTTATGGCACCGTAGCAGTAATTGCTATTTTGCCAAAGAGGCTTCATAAGGGAGAAGGGCTCTAGACTTTCTAAATATATTATTTTTTTGTGTGGCTTTACTAGGAGTCATGATCCAAATGTAGAGTGAAACTGCAGAACACCCATGCAGGAGTAAAGCCTACATCAATATTACATAATTTGGAAAAAAATGGGGAGGCATGCAAAGAGGAAATATCTTCAGAGGTTCTGGTGATCAGCAGGTGTTGTGAAGGCTCTCATTTAATCTAGAGTGTTATCATCATGGCAAAGCACTTTTAACAGGATTTCATCTCTGTGGTTGCATAAGCACATACTGTAAAAGAGGCAGTGGGCAGGAGGGGAGGTGTGTCTCATTTACCGTAGCTTTTGTATTACCCCCAAGCTTTCTGGTTCCGACCAACAGAGTCACCTCATCTTTGCTGGAACCTGAGGCTGTGTTTGCTTATGAGCAGTACAGTCACAGTCACAGTGATCTGGCTGTAGATGAAGAGGTTTGAATTACAGCAGCAGTGCACCAGTGGCAGCATAAAACCTAGCACAGGATATAAAACTGGCTCCACTAGCACACACACACAGCTTGGTTCTGCCTTGCTATGACTCCTTCCATTAGCAAAACGTCTTCATTAAAATCAGTTCAGCTATGTCCACTCTATACAGTAGTCACTGCAGACGTGGCTTTGCAATTTGCAGTGCATATCAGGGATCATTATACAGACACCTCCAGCACTCCATGTTTTATCTTTAACAGCTAGTAGCTTGGGAAAACAGAGGAAAGTACTTAGTATGCACGGTGCTTCTGTTAATGCAGAGTAGCAGCTGGCAGTAAGGTGAAGTTTTTTAACATAGCAGTATATTTGTGACTCTAGTCAATGCTTTGAGTATTAAGGCCAAGATGTCTATTTTTAAACAGTGAGATGAAAACTCAGGACTGTCTCATTTGCTTCTGGCTGTGAGTTCCAGTCTCAACTATCACTAAGCCCTAAATAGAAACAACACCTTAAATAAATGCTTCAGTTTGGCCTTCTCCTAGGAGCACCATTGCTAGGAGATGTGGAAGGACTTCGGAAGATCCTTGGAGACCTGCAGAATGGTTATATTGAAATAACTTCCATGTCCGCAAAGCCCCGATCTGTTCTCTTGTAAATGCCCTTGCATCCAACCTGTGCCAATGAGCCTGCCGTTAACAAACTTTGGCTGAAAAAGCTATATTTTTGCAGTACCATAGTTTTAGTCCTTAAACCTGGGCAGTCTAGGACTCTATTAGATTTAGATTTTTACAGCACTTTAATGCCATTCAAGATTTCAAGTATGACTATTTTTGAATCAAAATTGTGGTCACTGGAAGAAATGCCAGTAACTTTGTTCTGGAACAACTTCACAAATTATTTTTTTAGGAGAAGCTGCTGCCAGGAGAGGAGGGAGTAGTCCCAGCCCTTTTCCTGTTCAGTCTTTTGGCATTTTTTCTGCAACTGCCTGCAAGGTTGCCACTTAGTACAATGTGGATGCTTATCCTCTCTGGCAAGCATTGAATCAGGTCACACAAAGTGTTGGAACACTGTCTGGTTTCCAGCTACTGCAGTGCAATTGTAGCATGGCCCAGATTTGAACTAAGACTCTCCAGAAATTTTTTCAAGCCACGAGGTAGAGTTTTATAGAGCTGGCTTACAGGGGTATTTGGTTATGTCTTTGCAAAAATTTTGCTATCAGTTTAAGTGCCTATAAACATGCGTATTTAAAACAAGGCTCATTCAGGAGCCTCGAATCACCCTGCTCTGGAAATATGTAAAACCTGTTACTCTTGTTTCTCCTTAGGCCTTATGTGTTGGGGTGGAGGGACAGACTGACTGCACATGGCCAAGCTGTACGTGCCATGAGGCCACAGTTAGCTCTGCAATGCTGTTTCAAGTTCAGGAGATCCACATTTTTAAAAAAATCCCTGCACTCTTTGGCTGTGCAATGGAGAACAAATGCTGCAGGCCATGAGAGTGGCACAGCTGCTTTCAGAGTGCTGCTCTTTGCTGTCCTGTGCAGCTGTGGGGTGAAGATGCACTCCCAGGGCATGGCCACTGCCATGGCCACAGGGAACAGCATGTAGAGGCAACCAAGCCAGAGCAAACCTCAGTAGGGGTATTTTCACAATTTGGAGGAAAGCTTGAAGGCCTTCTATTCCAGGTATTAAGGCTGTCTCTAAATCAGTAATTTCTAACATTCGCTGATGTTTATGAGGCCCAAAGAACAGCTGTACATCAGTGGTGCTAAAATCGCTTTGTGTCTGGTGCTGAATCCCTCATCCTGAGCCTCACCACGTGGCACATGTGCCAATGTGTCCTTCTCCAGGGGAAGCAGCAGCACTTGGGCCTTCTTGGATGACCCGGGGGGGTTTCCCTCCCTACCCATCCCGTGGGAGCAGTAATTCCAGGTGTGGCCCATGCAGGTAGCATTGCAGGCAGCCAGCTGCCTTTACACAGACCCTCCTGATCATTCCCTCTTGCCCACCAGCCTGCCCAGCCCCTGGGGAATGTGACCCCAGAGCTTGTGATTGCTTTGGCAGGAGCACTATGGAGGGCTGAAGGGGCTCACCATCGCCTGGGTCGGGGACGGCAACAACGTCCTGCAGTCCTTCATGGCGAGCGCTGCCCAGCTGGGAATGCACCTGCGGATTGCCACTCCCAGGGTAAGGAAAACAATGCCCGTGCAGAAAGGAAGGCACACTTCACCCAGGCTTGTGCCAAACACTCGGGCATTGGTCAAGGGCCCCAGCTGGGGGTGACTGCATCTCTCCTGAGTGCCTGTTTTCAGAACCAAGGTACAAAATCCCCATCCAGTTACTTTGATGCAAAGAAGGAGTGATTCTACTGAGTCCAGCATCAGAAATGGGAATAGATGACAGGAGTAAAAATCATGGAGGATCGCAGTCACATTTGATAAAGCCTTACAAAGTCATTCAATGCACTCCCACCAATTAAAAAAAAAAAAAAATTAAGCCTGTTTCAGATGGGCAGAAATGTTGCATCTCGTTTGGTTTAAATTGCTGGTGCAGCATGTTAGAATGTTGCATCATAACACAATATAAAATATTTTTAAAAATCAGTTTAGAACAAAAAAATTAAATGTTGTATATGCATTTAATTTTGTAACTGTCAAAATACATTTTTCTTATGTTTTTCTAAAAGTTTCCACCACTTTATCGCCGAAATAAACCTTCAACAAAATCAATATAATTTCCTCAAGTTTTACAGTTCTGAAAGATATTCTTCTTCCATGGCAAATGGTTCAATATTTTTCTAACCATTCTTATTAATTAGTGAAGATCTTATACATGTTCCATGATGTGTTAACTATCATCTCTTTTGTCAGGGCTTTGAACCAGACTTCAGGATAACTAAAATAGCTGAACAGAACTCCAAGGAGGTAGGAGCCTAAGAAACAGCCTAGTAGAATAGTTTCAATAGAGTTTATTTTCGTTATAAATGAAGTTGAAGTTCCTTGTCTTAGTGATATTTCTTATTTTCTTCACATTAGTATGGTACTAAGTTACTTCTCACAACAGACCCTTTGGAAGCTGCAGACAGTGCAAATGTCTTAGTTACAGACACATGGATAAGCATGGGACAAGAAGAGGAAAAGAAAGAAAGACTAAAGGCCTTTCAAGGTTATCAGATTACAATGCAGGTAAAAACTGAGATTTAGGGTTTTATTTACATTTTTACAGTTTGCATTTATAAGAATCAACATCAACAAAGCATGAGTTTGGGGGGGTTTTGAGTGGGGCCACAGAAAAGCCACGTGCAAACCTCCCTCCAGCTTAAAGAACTCACAGAGGTAACAAAGTTTGAGTTATCTCATGCAGTCCACATGGCTTGGCCTCTTTCAGAGCTTTCCACTGAGACCCAGCCCCAGAATGTGTGCAGCAGAGGGCTTTTCACTTCCCCTCCTAAAGTCAGAGAGACTGGCGTGACTTCTGACTTTTGTGAAGTCAGCATTGAACTCTTACAGACTTGTATGGAGATATTCACATCTTATTCACAGATGAGGAATTCTTTTGAAGTCTGTGGAATTCTTCTGAGTTCATCTTCCAAGTAACCAGAGTGGGAGTTAATATAAAATTCATTAACATTTTCACTAGTTAAGGATTTTACTAATGTCCTCACATATGTCTCTATTTTATATGCTTTTTAATCCACAGACTGCAAAATCTGCTGCTTCCAACTGGACTTTTTTACACTGTTTACCCAGAAAACCTGAAGAAGTTGATGATGAAGTATTTTATTCTCCACAGTCTTTGGTTTTCCAGGAGGCTGAAAACAGAAAATGGACAATTATGGTAAGAATAACAGTATTTGGAGGTTAGGGTCAGTTCTGTTGTGCCTTACATTACAGGCTTGAATTGAGCCTCGTTCCATAATCAATAGTGAATGTTAAAACATATGTTTCAAATTCACCCCACAGCACATCACAATTTTGACTGTAGGCAACATCTATTTGTAGCACAAATACTTCTGGGCAAAAATGTGATCTATTTTGGTAATAATCTGCTGTAGCTTGACCCAGGTTTTATCATTAAGTGAAATCTACAATATGAACGGTTAATTTTTTGGTAATTAAATCACTGGATTTACTCTAATGATTAACTCAGCTTCTCAATTAAAACATGTTAAATGCTGAGGTCCAGGGGTCTGGTCTTAGAAACTACAGTTTCCCAAACACTTAAAGATAGTTATTTTCTCTCAGGAAAAGCTGCTGCTGACACCAGTGGGAACTTTCTGTGAGAAAGTGCTGGAAGAGCAAAGATTTGAAAGATCCCAAAAAGTTGTGGTGTGGGTAACACTGTGTGATCCATGGGAACCATGAGAGGACACTTGGCGTTTAACATAAACCATAACTCCCTCCTCAGCATTCCTAGAATTTCAGAAAATTGCTGCTAGATCTCAGTAGCCTATTATTTATTTTTGGCTTTAGAACCACCAAGTTGACAAAAGCTAGTGAAAACTTTCAGAGGTGAAAAGAAAAACAGAGATGGCATTGTCATAGTTCTGAGATGAAGTCTAGATGTGCTCCAAATGAATAAATAAGGGGTTGAGTCTTGTGTTTACAAAACCCTCAGACATTGGACACAGTCAAAATTACTAACAAATTTGTGTTAAATTTATAGTTTTGGCCTTTAAATTCAGCAAAATGCTTGGTTTTTTAATTTTAATTTTGCAATGTTTCTAATTGTCCTAAATACTATTTTTTAAAAAAGAAAATAAACAATTCACTTTGGGTTTCAGATATGGTTGGCGGTTTTTTTGAGTGTTGGAGAAAGAAAAATGTCATCTTTGTATTTTATCAGTCTATAAAAATAATGAATGTATGGGTCTTGTTTATGTAGTATTTTCTACCACTTCCAGCACAAAGAGCAAACTGAGGAATAGATTATTTTCTCAGCTGTAGATCCAAGCAGGGCTGAATGCAGCCACGAACGGGCAGCACTGAGTGACTGCACAGCTGGAATTCAGCCACCTCTGTGTGCCTGGGGTGACCTGTCACACTGGGCAGTGATGAGGGGAAAGGAAGGACAGGCAGCAAGATCACAGCCCCTGGAGAACCCTCACAAATCTCGTGCTGGGCCAAAATAACAATGTGCAGTCAGACCTTGCTGTGAAATCACAGCAGTGTGAGCCAGGTAATGCCTTCTCAAGGCCACTAGCGTGGGGTTTGTTGTGGGCACGGGCTGGGGAGGGACAGCAGAGCTGCTGCAGCACCAGGTTTGATTGTTTTGTTTAGCTGACAGTCCCATCACTGCCAGCTCACAGCTGTGCCGAAGGATGGGCAGGCAGGGCAGGAGGGGTAAGTGGCACACTGTTAACCTCAGTGAGGATTTTCATGTTTTACTACAGAAAGTATAGCTAAACTTGGATAAATTTCAGAGTCCATATCCTAGTGTCATGCTAATAGAAACTGCTGAAATCCACAAGCCAGCCCGTGTGATGTCTGGGTACCTAAAGCGTCTCCTAGAAGTAGCTGAGGATACATCACAACATGCCAAAAAGGCCTCAGCATTTCATCTAAATGCTTGTCTGAATTGCTCCTAAGCTGTCCATTAATATATTTTGTCCACACTGAGTAAATCTATCAGCTACAATACAGAATATCCTGACTGATTTTCAGCTCTTTCCTGATTCATCATCAGAAATTCTAGCAAATAAATCTAAGTGTACCGTTTTTGTCAGGACAATAATTTTCAACACAAGGCTGCAGAGCTGGAAAATATTTCCCCCTTATTTATTTTTATGGAGTATCTGTTTCCAATGTGATTGGATTTCTTTCTTCTTTTCCTCCTCTAGGCTGTCATGGTTTCCCTGTTGACAGATTACTCACCACAGCTACAAAAACCCACATTTTGATGCTTGGTTTCCTGCCAGGAGAAAAATATTCCTCATCAGCAGAATATTCTGGTCCTCAAACACATAGATCTTCTTCAGAAAGGACCGAGGCAATGAGTGACTTTTTAATAAAACCACATAGTTAGCTGTATAATATTGCATTACACTTGTGAAAATGTTCGAGACGATAAAGACCATTGCAGAAGCTGCTTTTCATCGGGATGCTCCAAGCTGCCTCTCCATTTTAGGGATCAGCATCATGGGAAACATTCCAAGGTTGCACCTCAATGGTTGGGTCTACCAGCAGCATAGGCATGGCATAGTCTACAGGTAGGTGTGGTGGAGTTTGCATTCTCTGATAATGATGCCTAAAGATTTTTAGCTTTTTCATATCTTTGTAGCTTTGTAGATTTTTAATAGATAGTTGTATAGTTTCTAGTGCTTTTCCTGCCCTCTCTCACATTTTATAACAATAAGCTAACCCTTTCCAAGACATCCTTGAAATTCTGTTTAGTCTTGTTCTCAAGAAGAGAATTCCTAACAAGGACACCTTGTTTTTCACCAGAATTTGAGAGACATAATGAGATATAGGACAAACAACCCCCTGGACCAACTCCAAAGGGGCAGACCCAAGGGTGTGTTACTGGGGCAACTGATGTCCAATTGGATGTACCTGCTAGATATACTAATTAATTAACTTTATAAAAATTGTAGAAATCCTGTATCACATGTGCGCAGAGCTGTAATTGTGCACCTGAAAGCTTCCATTAAAGAACTGCTTTTTATCTTACCACTCTTAATATTGTTTGGAAAGTTCTGTGTTTTGATTCCAGGCAGCAATATGACAGACATAAACCTGTCCCTTGAATTGCTGATCTCGGGAAGTGTGTGTGGAGAGGCAGTGCTGCAGTTTGCCTTGGCTGCCTGCACTTCCTGGGCACCCTGGCTCCTGTTTCTGTTCTCCAGCCAACCTCCAAATCCCACTCCTGTTTGACACCAAAAATATGGAGAACTTGTGAGCATTATCCTCCTCTCTGACATTCCTGCGGGCTGCCGCAGGGTGATACTGCTGTGGAATTGGAATAGAGCCGTTTCCACGGAGCTGGATGCAGCAAAGAGAGACAGCCAGAAGGAACTGCTTCATTCTGTGCCTATCTCCCCTAGACCTTCATTCCCCAAACAGAATTTTGGCTAAAGAAGTGCCTATTCTATTTTTTATCCCTAAGCAAACAGGAGGGGCACCACATGATGAAACTTACACGGCTCCTTTGCAGAAATTTGCTGCATTTTGCCTTGCACTGTAACACAGCGTACATTTCAGCTAATCCTTCTCAGCAGTAAACAAATTCATGACATTTGTTGTTTTTGTGATATCTGGGTATGTGTATTTAATACTTCAGGTAAAGCTTTGAGTTAACTATTAATAAACACCTTATTTGTTGTTTCTAAATAGTTTCAAAAATACATTGTTTTTTTTCCCACTGTAATACTGGGAAAATGTCTGTGATATTTTTTAAAAATTCTGCAAATGGGTTTGCATTTTCTGACCAGCTGCAAAACATTATTCAGTTCATTTCTAAATTGGAGTTCACTGCAGGGACACACATCACTGAAATGAAAATAAAGATACCTTTTTTTTTCTATCTATCTATTTAAAATTGATTTCTTGGTTTTGCAGGCATTTGTGTGTGTCTTGTTAAGATTAACATTTTCCTTTACAACATTACAAAGGATTCAATAATTCAGTGAACAGTTACACTTCAGCAGAGATGTAGCTGCATCAATGATGCAGGAATAGGGTATGTGCTAGAAATCAACGTTTTAGTTCCCGGTTCAGCATGTGGAGGAAAACACATGGAATACAGTATATTTGTGCTTGCAGTAAGTCCTGCTTTTTGAATTAGGTTCTAGTTCAGCAAGATATGTAAAGGTATGATTGGTCCTCATGGACCTGGTGAGCTGTTCACGTGCTCAGAATTGAAGACATCCTTACTGACTTGATTTTAGTGCTGTCTTATTCTCAAGAAGAGAATTCCTAGTAAGACAACTCACTTTACTAGTCCTTTCATAAAAAACACATTAATATCACTTTTATGGTGTTGCTCAATGTACTATCAGTGAAGTCAGGCACATTTATAATACTAAAGCTGTGTTGTTAAATGTTTCATGGTGAACAGATTAATAATCCTGCTCCTCTTTTGATTCTCAGTGCTCTGATTAATGTGCATCTTGGTTATTGCTGACTCTTTTTGTACTGAGGAATCTCAGCAGGATGCCAGACAGCTGAATCCCCTTGACATTTTTATAACACATGCATAGAGCTGCTGCATAGCATGTGAGTAAGAGGGTCCAACATTTCCAGGAGGGTAATTTCACCTCATTCTATCCCTCTGTGAACATATACAGCAAAGGATGACAGTCTCATCTCTGTCTCACACAAACTGCTCACACCACGAGCTGTTCTGGTGCTTTATAGAAATACTGGGTGGACTTTATGTATCCTGAGTGCTGGATTCCACTGTGTGGAACCACTGAACCTCCTACACCCTCCTGCATGTGCAATACCCAGCCTGTGTGCTGGGAGCCAAGCACATCCCAGCAGGGCAGATTTATGGAACATGTGTAGACTGTCTGCACAGTGCTCACAGAGCAGATCTGACGCTTCCTAGAGGCATTGCATTGGTACCAAACAGACTTTCTGCCCTGTGGACCCTGAAATCAGGTGCCCTGAAGGGTTTCTGTTATGCCTGCAGGGACCTTCACTGCCTTGACATACAGCAGAACAGCACTGCAAGGATTAATCCACTTGGGCAGGTTAAGCAGCCTGGGATTGCTGGGTGGCAGCTGTGGTAGTGTGCATGACAGCATTATGATGCCATCCAGACTCCTCACGAATTCATTACCTGAATTTACTAGTGATGACTGCAAATGTGGTGAGTAAGGGAAACTGCAATAACGTAGGGAGATTTTCAAAGGGGAAAAACAGTTTATCAGCATTCAAAGGGCTTAAAACAAATGCATAACAGGTAGCAGTCACTAACAGCTTACAGGGTTTTTCATTACATTTATTATGCTTTAATCAGTAGGAGTGCTGTTTTCATTGCTGAGTGTAATTTAGGGATAGGGTGTTGTTTTCTGTGTTTTTACAGACATGCTTCTGCCTGGCTTCTGGTAGCCTAGACCTTCCTTCCACAAAGGTCCTGCTCTTCCATTTGACCCAGAGAACAGCCCTGGGTCAGTTCAGGTCTATCAAGTCTTGCTCACATCTGACTCATTCAATAATCCCCTGGTCCCATACCTCATCCCACACACCTGCAGGGCTGTGCTCTGGCCCCTCTCCAGGGCCCTGCACTGCTGGGGGCAGCTGCCAGCCTGATCCATCTCCTGCTTGGAGGCACAAGGGGTGCACTGACCCCCCCTGTCCTGTTCCTCTTCCCTGCAGGGCTGGCTGTGTGCTCCTGCTTGTGCAGGCACATCCAGCCCTCACACACAGGCATGCACTGAGGCTGTGCTGTGCCCCAAGAGGGAATATTCATGTTAACTTTGGCACCCAAAGTCCAGATGCAGATCCAAAGCTGGTATTGAATCTAGCTCTGACCCCAGCTGAGGCCATGGGGGACCACAGGGGTCCAGAGGTACTCTAATGTCATTTCAGACAGCTGGGAATGTTGGAGACATCTGCACGTACCCAGCAGATGTGACACAGGACCGGTGGGGCACTCAGAACAGAAACTGGTGGCCAGCAAGGACATCTTATAGCACCTCAAATGGCCCCAAATCCAGTGCTTTGGTAACCACTCCCTCACTGTACTCATGGCCCATAGAGGATTACTCCTATTCTGTGCCTAAAAAGAAAAGTGCAGGATTGCTTGTTAGCAGTTCACAGACTCTGTGAATTCTTGTTCTGCAGCGCATTAACAGCAGTGGGGGTTTTTTGATAATGTGTGTGTGATCTTCCAAAAGTGATCTAACATTAACTAGAGATTTAGTAGAGAAAGAGGGGCAGAAAGCTTCTCTATAATTTTCTCAAGGAGAAAGAACAGCATTTTTTCCCTGTGTACTACAAGGAAGAGAGCACAGTAACTACAGCAGGTAAGAGGCCTGTGGAAAGAATTTGCAAATGATTAGTGTAACTTAGGAAGGACTGAGTGGGAAGCCTGGATGACCAGGAGAGAATAAAGTAAAAATTCTCAAACAGAATTAAATATTTTTATTTGAGCCAGCTTACATCAGGAATGACACCACATACAGCAGATTTATTCATCGTCTGGTAGCGGAAGCAGTCGCCTGTGAAAGTCTGAGCTGCTAGAAAGGAAATATAGGAATACCTAAATAGGGAGGAAGCACCAAGGTTTGGTTGCCTGAAGTCCTCTAGAACTCCTGAATTAATGTTTGCCTCTCATAAGACAGGGTTGTAAGTAATCCATAATTATCTCGCTGCCTTTCAAATTTTGTGAGAGAAGGAGCAAGAGCTGCACAAAGGTCTGAACGATGCACTGAGCTGATCATTCAGTCTGGGCAAAGCTTTCATGGCTGAGCTGAGATATATTGAGCTTAGTTTTGTTTTCCAGGAATGTGTAATATTGGTGGAAAGTCTGAAAAACAGACTTCACACAAAGGGAAAGGTTTCTTCTTTCTTCTGGGTCTCCCATTTCTCAGCTAATCACTTGGTTAATGTATTGAGCAAATAAACAGTGCTTTTTTGATTATTTTGCCACGGCTATTTAGCCAGATGCCTTTCAAATGCCGAGCCCAGAATTTCTGGGTCTTGCCCAAGGTTATGTGTACAGAGACACTTCATAAGCCACAATCAACATTTAATTCAGCCCAGCATTTGCTCTCACGACTAATGGGATACAGCTATTTGCCAGGTTATTTGATTCTTACACAATCTTGTTACCAGCTTTTTGAAGAAATCCCAAACCTTTGTGTCCTCTGTAAAGGCTGATGATCCCTTCCATGTGTATGTGTGTAGAGGATTTTTCTCCAGGGGCAGGAAATCTGAGGTGCCTCCATTCAGACAACAGATCCTTCACAGTCACAGTCAAAGCAATGCCTGCCCTTGCCAAATCCCTTGGAAAGTTCCTTGTGGTCTGCATTATATGCTAGAGGATTAATGAATGCTGCTGCTCTTTAATGGGCCTACATTCAGGGGATTGGCACTCATGCAAAGTAGGCTCCAACACAAGCATAATATATCTAGAAAGAGGGACGAGCACCAAGATCCGCAGTCTTTGCTGATCAAAGTTTACTTAGTTGAGCCAAAACTTAATTCCAACAGTAAGGATCAGCAGTGATAGCTGGAGAGGAGTACTGAAGAGTTGGCAGGGCAAATGCAGGTCATGCTTAGTGATTTAAGTGCAAAATAATATTAATTGAAGGGAGGAAGCTAAACTACCCAGATGGGTTATAGAATCAGAGTCACAGAATGGTTTGGATTGGAAGGGACCTTAAAGATCTTCTTGTTCCAACCATCCTGCCTCAGTGCAGCTGCTTTGCACAGCCCAGTGTGGGACACCTGTTTCTGAAAATAAAGACCAGGCTGATCACAGGAATGCCAATTCAGTGATGTTAAAACACCTGTTTTGGGTGACAGAAACCAAAATGGAGGCCAACTTTCCCATCCTGTTCCCCATGCTGTGCCCAGGTGAACGTGGCCTGGGTGCCACAGTGCCAAAGGGTTGTGTTTGACAGACTGCCAGCCACTGCTGCCCGGGTTCTGTGCCACACGCACTGCTCGTGGCTGCCTGGTGTTCTTGTTTGGGTAACCAAGAAAGAAAACCTTGAGTGCCTGAAATGAGAAACACTCTGGGGCACACACAGAAAAAGTGCCCTGCTGAGTCCAAGGACAGGCAGCTGCACAGGAGCCTTGGCTTAGGGTAGAAATGAGGGTGTCAGAGTGCTCTCCTGCCATGTCCCCGCTGGCAGGGCAGCCTGCTGTGCTCCCTGCTGGGGTAAGGATGGGATCTGCACTGCTCCGGTCGCTCCGGAGGCTCTCCTGCATGCCTGGGGCGCGCTCTCCCTGTGGGTGAGCTTCACAGCAGAGCCCGTGGGTTTTCTGCAAAGCACTGTCCCACCCATGGGTGATCACATCCTGTGTCCTCCTGCCCCAGGAGCCCCTGCCCTGGGCCAGGGGGCTGAACTGCCTCCCCAGGGCAGCCTCAGTGGGGCAGGTTTGTCCCTGTCCTCCAAACGCCAAGAACAGGGCCCCACAGACGGTGCATTGCACTTGCCCTGGGCAGACTGAAATATTTGTAATTGATATCACTTGAAATATATCTGCTTACTTTGGGAATTCAACTAATTGAAAAGGAATGTCTGCCAGCACCACAGGATCCCTGCATGATTCACCAGCAGGTTTATGAGACCCACTCCACAGATCAGATTTCTGACCAGTCCCAGAGCTGTTTTGGGAAGTTCCCGAGGACGGGGTATGAGAGGGGAAATGGCACAATCACCTCTCCAGGGCGTTTCCCTTGTGGCAGAGCAGCTCCTCTGGGGCACTGCGACAGGACACAGCCACCTCTGAAGGGAGCAGAGGCAGGAACCAGAGGGATGTCTGAAACAACTTAAGCTCAGACTGACTTCAAGCAATAAAATGTCTTAATACCAATCCAACAATTACAGAACACACCTCATGTGGTGATCTGTACATATGCCTTATAAGCATATAATCCTATAATGGAGAGCTATTGATAATATGGTCTACAGAGAAAGAAGAGAGAGCTTTCAGATTCCCCTGTCTTAATCCTCTGTGCTGTGACACAGTTGGATCTTTCTTAAGTCCATTTATAACCCTGAATTTCCTGTGTTTTGTGTAATTTCAATGCCCCGTGTTTTCCTTTAAACTTCTCACACATTCTTGCAATGGGAGGAACTTTTAAAAGTGTAGCCAAATGACTTGATTTTGAGAAGCACTGCGGAGGAGATAGGGGGAGATGTATATAATTTGTCTCCTACCAGCTTTATGAATGTCTCTCTGTCAGCAAAGGTAACAGTTCCATCCAGAAATAAGTCCATTAGACATGAAATATCAGAGCTGTGAATCACTGGGCATTACAGCGCATCTTCCCAGCAGGAGAGGATCTGAAAACTGCACCAGAGAGAGAAGTTTAATTCTTATTGTAACGCTAGGGAGGACAATGCAATCAAAAACAGCTATAGGAAGTAGCAGTACAGCAGAACTATCTATTTTACTAGTTGTCTTCCTGGGAAAAGGAAAGCAGGAGATTATAGTTATTCTCCCAGCAACAGTGTTGATTTGCTCAGGGTAGTAACAAGGATTCACAAGACTGCAATTAAGGACTCAGGAAAGCCTGTTAAATAAATTCCTCTGAAAGACTGTTGTAGTGACTATGCACAAATCGCTTCTAGGTGTCCATATAGCAGGAATAACTGGGTCTGCCAAGGAAAAGCTTTCCTGATGTTCTGAGAGGGCAGTATGTCCAACCTGTGTGAGAGGTTTCTAAAGGCAGGATGGATCCTCAGTTGTGGGCACAGTCAGTTATTGCCACTTGGAAGGGTTTAGCTCTGACTACAGGAAAAAGTCACCAGTTTCTTGTTCAAGAACAGTTTCTTGTTCTTGTCCCTGCAGCTCGACAGAACTCCACTGTGCCACTGTGGATAACTGTGGGAACATCCCTCCCACAGAGGTGGCCCTCTGAGATCGTTGTAATTAGGCAGGGCAATTGTTTCACCTGTAACTTTTAGGATTTGCCCCATTCTGCAAAGGGACAAAGCTGTGTCCAAGTGCTCACTGCTGATGCTCGGGGCCACGGTGGGTTTTCCTATTCTTCCCCATTGCTGAGGTGGACAGAAGAAGGATCACAAACATGTTTATTCTGAACACTGTATGTTGCAAGCAACAATAATCAAGGTCCTGCTGACTTGTGAGGTTAATTTATAGACATGGGACCTAACTTTCAGGAGAAATAAATTCACAGCAATTGCATGGACCTTAAGCACTCAATATCTCTGAAAGCAAGCTCATACTGCCTGTCTCAAGATTATTGCTGCCTGTGAAAAACAGGTGTCGAAGGCTATTACACAAAACATAAAGGAGGTCCTTGTAGATTGTTAGCTAGGCAGCTAAAAAGGTAATCTGCAGAGTATCTGCCTTACATGGCTTAACTGGATTAGCCTCTACATCCTAAATGTCTGGACTGTCTCCAAAAGAGGTAGTGAGTGCCTTTCCTTGCAGCAGTCCTCTTTTTCAACCAGTTGTCGGAGAGCCATTGCTCACAGAGATGCCTGGTTGTCTGATACCAGGATGAAGATGGAGAACTTGTATTCCAGGGGCTGCTTGCAGAAGCAAACACAGGACGTGCTTAAGCAAATGCTTAAGCAGGAGAACACTCTTTGCAGCAAAGCTTCTGCAAAAATGGGGGGCAGTTTTTCCATCTGCAGCTGTGGCAGTATCAAAACACTTTGCCAAGCCAGTTTTTCATGATAGAGCTCAGGGTTTTTTTTCAGGAAATGTTTTACTTGTCTTTGATTTTTTTCCACAGACTACTGAAGAGAATATGCGTCCTTCAACCCCGGTGTTTACCTGGGGAGGGGACAGAGAGCCAAATGCCTACCAACTTTGGGGATCCCCCTGTCCCCAGCATCTGAGTGCATGGCTCCCTGAAAACCTGGGCTTGTGGTCTGAACACCTGGAGCCACCTCCAGTGTTTGGCACTGGGGTGCTTGGCAGGGGACTGTCCTGTAGTCAGGATCTTCTTTCTGTTTTTCAGAGACTTTCAGCACAGCCAGAATTATCAAAGTCATCTGCCCATTCCCTTCTCTCATTCCTAGAATCCCCAATGCATCTCCCAGCTTACCAGGACCCAGGAATGTAACACATTGAGGAACAAAGGTCTGAAATGAGAAAATTTTTAAAGAAAAAACACCCTCACTCTTAAATAATGAATGCAACGTGATGCTCCATTTATGTCACATATTGTCTGTAACTGCAAAAATAAGAGAAAAGCAATCCTACATTTGTCTGAGATGAAAAATTCTGGAACAGAATGAGAGCTGCCAGAGATGTGTGGGTCTATAGAGAAATGTCTGCGCAGCAAAGAGGTAGATGTCCAGTGTGGCAGAAGACCTTGCTGAAATAATTTATGATATATTTCCTGCATCTGCCTTGAACTGTCAGGAGGCCTTCAATGTGTCCTTCATCATTTCCCATCTTTTTTCTCCTTCAACTTCAGTCTCTGCATCCCCAATTGCTTTGTGATCCCACATGAAATGCAAGAGGAATGCCCTTATGGTCTCTGAATGCCATTTTGCATTAAACTGGTTGCTGGCCATCAGTAAGTGATATGAGCCACTCCAAACATTTATTTAAACATTCCTGTGCCCCAATCCACGCAAAGTCATAAGCAGTGTGATTTATTGTGTGTGTGCATTAGTGTAGGAAAAAGAAAAAGGACAGTCTTGAGAACTGTGCTGAGGTGATTCTATGTCTTGGCTAGAAATGCATTAAGTGAGTGAAGGCTGGGAAAAAAAAAAAGAGGGGGAAGATTCACTGATTCTCACCTGCCTTCTACCAAATAAATCACAAAGGCTGCTTGTGCCTCCCCTGAGATTCGTATTTGTTCTGCTCTCCCCCTGGTCACAATGAAAGGGGCTTTTCTTCCGCGTGAGTTGACCTTTGGCAAACATTTCCCTTCCAATTAATATCTGAAATGTCCTTATGGACTGCTGTTTCTGGAGACAGCAGGGAGATGGCTCTGAAGCCACTCGCACAAGAGTCAGGGCAGAGAATAATTACCTGAATTCATAAGGTTAATTCCAGTCTAGATGAAGGCAGAGAGAAGTTAACTAGAGGTCTTCTTTGGAGAACAATGTGTTTGTTTTTCTGGACTCTTTGGTCTCCCTGTGCTGGCTGCTATCTATATACTGTGATTATTTCTCTTATGGACTGTTGAGCAATTACTGTGTCTGAGCACTGGGCTCACTGTCCTCGTGTCACTATCAGTTTTATAGCCCAGTGTGAGCCTCCCAGGAATGAGGCTTTGACTGGGGCTTGACCTGGTTCACTGGACTAAACCGAAAGACAGCAGGCTGGGCGTAGGTGTTTGGCAGGGAAGTTGTTGCCTGAGCAAACCAAAGAAGACTTATTAAAAACATACATCAAAATCTTGCTGCATGCAAACTTAAAGGTAAAGCCTAGAATGACTAACATAAAGTCTCATTAGAAAGGACCAGGATAACTGGAAGAGGTAAAAGAAAAACGTCAGATTAATGACTGCAGGAAATTCGAGCACTGCATTTCCTTGCAAATCCTTGCTAAGGGGACAACATTGCAGGCAAATTACTGGCTGGAGACTGGCTATGTGCTGTGCTGTGAAACACTTGGATTTTCATGGTACAATTATCTGGGTTTCATGGCATTCCCATGTCAAGCCAGTGCTGTTAACAATGGTGTCAGTGTCAGGATGGATGGAGGATAAGAGGTAAGGTTGGTCAGTGAAATGAGGTAAAATCCTTCAAGGCAAGGTTTTTGCCACACGACTAAAGTTCTCTCATGTGCTCCTGGGCAAGGGTAAGTGAAATGGGATGAACAGCGGTCCAGTGCTCGTGCATTTTTTGGTGGGTGGCACATACACCATGTGCCATCCCTTCTTTCCCAGATAACCTCTTTAGGTCCTGAGCCTCCTTACTGACTCTGGTGACATCAGTTTTATCCCCTTGCTGAAACGTTTTCTTTCTTTGACTTTGGCAGTTCTGCCCCTCTCAAGGCCTCTTTCCACTTCTCTTATTCCTTTAATGCTTCTCATCAATGGCTTCCTCTGTTCTTCTCCTTGCTTCCTTTGAAAAGAGAACCTCACAGTACACTGTTCATCCTCTCTGCATTCCAGTCACATACTCTTATGAGATTATAAGAGCCATTCATTATCTTGGAAGTTAAGTTATTGGGCTAAAACATCAACATCCTTTGCATCTTCCTTCCCTCCCCTTAGTCATCACCCTTCTTCTTGACCTCAGAGGTCTCTCATTGACCACTCCCCCTGCATTTCAGATCTACTGTAAGATGAATTTCCACAGCCTGAGTTACTTGCTGTGCCCAACATGGTGCTTGTAATAGTCCACTGTGAAGGGAATTTATGAATCCTTACTCTCTTGGCCTTCCTAGTATGAAAACCATTAAATCTAATGCATGTGCACTGATAAAGCAATTTCCTTCCCTGCTCTATCCCCTTCTGCTTCTGTCTTCCTTATAAATACATCAAGCGCAAATATTCTCTTTTCCTGTTCCAGACTTCTGTCCATTTTATTACTTTAATGCCCTGTTGATTTGCATCCTCTGCAATGCCAGAAGTCCCAGTCCCATTTGCTTGGATATCCAGTTTCCCCCTGAATGCACACATGCTTTATCAGGAGGCCCTTCTGATACTGGTCCGAAAAATTTGCATTTTGCAGGCATTTTCATTGTGCTGCCTACACAGCAGAGCCAATTAAGCATGATGGTGCAGGCGGCCAAGGAAATGAAAAGGCCTATTCTGTGTGGTGTTTTGCCCCCACATTTACATGTGTGTGGCTGAGCTATTCATAGGCATTACGCCATCTCTTTAAATGGGACCCGAGTGTGTGAGGAGGAGGCAGCGTGAAAGTGCCTGAAGGGCTGGCCTGTGCCTGGCGTTTGGATGCCAGCTCTGCCACTGCTTTGGCAGCCTCTGACAAGTCACCTGCTCATGCCTCTGTTTCCCCACCTTTGAAATAGGTATAATTTTGCTTACCCTGTTTTCCCAGTGCTTTGAGACCGAGTGATAAAACATGCTATGCAAAATCCACGCAATGCTGTTTTTCCTGTCCCATTCTTTCCCATTATGTGTCACTCCAACTGATTTCAATTGTGGTTAAATTAGTCCATGGGCATCTGAAGGAATCCTGCATTTTTCACAGCATGACAGCAGAGGTGTTGCAGTGCTCTCTAACTTGCAGGTATTAATGCAGCACAAACAAAAATTATAACAAAAGCACCTCTCCTGGAGCTATGGACACTGCTACAAAAGGGAATGCTAAGTGTCTGCACGCAATAATGGGGATCTAAAGTGACTTCTTGTGACATTTCATAGTCAGACGGTTGCCTGAAAAAAACTCCCATATGGGATGTAAATTGCATGTGTTGCTACCATATGTTTGGGAAGCAAGATCCGTTTGTTCTGTTAGAAGAGATGAGCCTGCTGAATTCAAACCAGAAGCCAGGCACGCATCGTGTTCATCCCAGCTTGTGTTAGGGCTGTAGCAGTCCTTTATTCTTTTCCTTTTGAGTGCTGCACAGAGCTTGGTTTGGTGAGGCTGAGCTTCTGTCATGGGGAATTTGTTTATTATTTGTGAAGGGATGCATCACATCCTGGGTGAAAACTGTATTTTCACTCCTAGGGAAAAAAACCCATATGAGCTCCCCCTTAAAACATAGGAAGCCAAGATCAGGCTTAAGACTGACTCCATGAATTTCCTGACTTCATGAGTGTTCCAATCACATGAGAGCTGAATTTGACTGGAGAGGCACATTAGGACACTGGATGGCTATTTGAAAACTAAGAAGTTTCTCTTTAATCTTTTCAAGATTCTTATACTCCAGGAAAGATAGATAGAATGGGTAGGGAGTGTTGTCTGAATTTTCTCTATCCTCTGTTTCTTAGTTCTGACACCTTATAATGTTTTAGGGATCCTTGTTATTTATTTAAGACCTGTAACCATTTTATGACTATGCGTAAAGACAAGAAATAGCAACCTGGGATATACAGACGCTGCCAGAGTGATCACCTCCATTAGATGCTGATCTTACCTGTCCCTTGTTGTAATTCTAAAAACAAGGCAATTTTTGGTTAAGGAATTATGTTCTGAAAGGAACAGCACAACAGTTGAGGCCCTTAACAGTATCTGTGATTTCTTAATAGCATATTTCTCACTTTTTTTTTTTTAATTTGGCCCTGACACTTAAGAATTTTGCAACAGGAACATCACAATCCTGAGAGGATGTTTTCCCTCAGAAAAAAAAATTCCAGGCTCTCAGATTTAATTTTTTTTCTCTTTTTTTTTTTCTTTTTTTTTTCTTTTTTTTGCTAGACCCATCTACTAGATCACAAGGAAATGGCTTTGCTTCCAAAACATCCATTGTACAGGTGTCACCTGAGGTTAGGGGGTTTGCAACCACTCAGCAGCTGCACCAAAGAAGATGCTGCAGGGCAGGTGCTGCAGCCTCTCACCCAACTCCAGACCTCTGCACTGCTGAGAGCTGATATGTGTGAGCCCTACGGGCTCCCTGTGTAGCTGGGGTAGAAACAGGCATTTCTCAGAGATGCATTTTGTCCTGGTGTGAACATCCAAAGCAGTCCCAGAGATAAATGCCTGAAGCTCAGCTACTGCTTTCTCCTGGCTGTAAGCAGGGGATTCGTGACCAGCCCACATATGGACATCTCCAGTGAGACAAATTCCTCTCACACTGTTTCAACTTGGTCTCCTGAAGTTAATGGCTGCTTTGAAAACGTGTAGATTGCTTTTCTTGGGTCACAAAGTCAGTCTGCACCACATCCCCCAGCGAGGCTTCAGGTGACTCATTCCTACACTGGTCACATCCCAGTCTCTGCCTCTCGCTGCCGTGTTCCCATCTCTTTCTCACTGCTTGTTTTTGATAATGTGTCCAAATGAACACTTCCACTGTGAACGTTTGAAAGAGCCACTCGCTGTCTTTCATTTACATGCTGATGGAAGTCATAAGCCATGAAATAGTTTACTCGTATATCATCCATGCTTCCACCTTCCTGCAGGGATTTGAATGTCTCCCAGGAAGAAATTTTAGGCAGTTTACCCACCCCTAGGCAAGGGCAAAGCATCTCTCCTCATTCTTTAGCCCACATATGGACTGCCAACAGACAGCATCACACTCACCAAACCATGTAAGAGAGAAAAAAGAAAATGCAGGGCAAGACTGTGGAAAAAAAACCTGAAAGAGAAAAAGGAGGGGAAAAAAAAGGAGAAAACCCCACCAACAGTAGATAAGAAAAGAAAAAGCAACTAAAGTGAGTTAAAAAGAAGTTTTCCAGGGATGTTGCTGAATGGAGCTTTTCTGGCACTTGGATGCTGTGGTACAGAGGAGAGACCTCAGGCCATGCTGTGTCCTGCACCCCTTCAGTTCCATTTCTGGGCCATGATCAGCATTGCTGTCTGTCTCCAGCAGCATCAGAGCTAGGGACAGTCAGAAACCATAAATCCCATCCACAGGAAAGCTGCAGGGCTTCAAAACTTGGTTTCATTCTGAATCACAAATAAAAGGGACTTTCCCTGATTCTTTTTGTTCATGGGGGCAAATGTTCAAACACTAAAGTCACATTGTTTCCATTGGGCTCATTAAATTAGACTTCATTTTGCATTTATGTAAAGTAACAGTAATACAAAAGCTGTAGCAAAAAGGTAAGAACAGAATATTTCAACATATTCTGCCAATATTTTAATGAAAGCCATATATACCAGTAAAAAATTTCAGTTTTGTCAAACCAGCATTTCCCATCTGAAGAAAAAGAAACCCTCTAAAATGTCTCTGCCTTGCATTTCCAATACATTCACCTATTGGTTAAAACTAAGTGTTAAACAATCAAAAAAATGTATCTGCCACACTCCTCTTCCGATTTCCTTTCTGGAAGGAAGAAGGCCATTCAGTGATTTATGGAGGCCTATGAAGACCAATAGAATTTTTTTCTGATGGAGACCAGCCTGAAGGTTTTTCATCTCTTTGTCATACCAGAATTTAGGCTTCAGAGGCAAAAAAAAAAGAAAGTTGACGAGAGAGGAAGAAGGGAGGGACCATAAAACAGCTGTGCTGAATGGCTGCAGAAGAGTAAAAGTTGACTCCACTATTTAAAACCGAGCCAAGATAAATGTCAGGTATTTATAACATCATTGCTTGTCATCATTCTCTTATCAGTATGTTGTGGGACATAGGGGCCAGGCATCCCTGGCATTCACACATGAGAGAAGCAACATCACAGGCAGCAAGCAAGTGAAGTCCCAGATCATTCGGGAATGTAAATATTTTTCTGTCCCTCTATGGGTCATTTACCTTCTCCTTGGTGGTCTCTTCAGGTCAGCATAGTAGAATAATGCACATGACTGAGCATTTACGAAACTCTAATAACTTGCTTAGGCCAGAAAATGAGGTTGTGCATTGTTTGATAATCCAGCAATTACTAATAATCCTGCTAGTTTCCATTGGGAAGAAACAATGACTGCAGGAGAGTCACTGCATGAACAAAGCATTCGAAATGCTTTTATGAAGTGGATAATATTTTATAACTAGTTCTGTAAATATATCCCTGGGCAAGGAGATTCAAATCAAGACTTAAACTAGGGAACACCTTCTTTGATGAAAAAAATATGTTCCTGAGAACAGTTGGAGCCATTTGCTGAGATAAATCAGATGCTACGCTGCACTTTTATGGGTTGCTAAACCCCAGAAATATATGGTATGTCTAGGATCTGTTGGCTGCATTCTTGTGCTATGAACACAGATATTGTAGTCCACTAACAAAGAAAAACAATGGACCCAGCAGGCAACAGCAAATATCTTTTCTCATTCTTACCAATTAGAGCTGAGAGAAAACTGCTCTGGTGAAACCTCTGGAGCTGTCTGATTTTTCCTATATTAGGCATGAGCCGAAAAGAGCCTGGGTCTCCTTTTGTCACTTTTACCTCAAGGAAGGGAAATAAAGAAAATATCACAGGGCTTTTTTTTAAGGAAGAAGGCTCACTAGCTGTTACAAATACCTAGAAAGAATAATGGATTTTTAGGAATGCTCTCTCAAGAGACAGTCTAAGTCCCTCATGTCTCCAGCATCTCCAAGTTTATGATAAACACACCTTCTATTCTGGACACTGTCAACTTTATATAAAGGGAAACAAAATTACTTAATCTTAACAATGACCAATGGGTTGCAAAAGCAACAAAAGAGGAACTATATTACATTGTCCTTCCTCCCTCCTCCCCTCCCATGCAGGATGGGTTTTCTCCACAAAAGCATTTCTCCCAAACAATTGCGCCTGAGGACTTTTAGCCAGGCAGTCAGGGAGCCACGGGGACATAATGTTTGTAGGTAGAAATGAGGATGAGAAAGGATGAGGATGATGTGAGCAAAAAAATAGAGGTATAAATTAATAAATGCAGAAAGCAGGTCTCAAAATACATATGAGGCATCACAGGAGTGTAATGAGGAGGCATCACAAAAGGGTAGCAACACCAGGATAGCAACAGTTTTGCTGCTTTGCAACATCAGTTCAGGAGGCAGAGAAATCTATGGGGATTGTAGAAAGAGATGGGAC